>JAADWH010000572.1:0-18710 GCA_023335995.1 Globisporangium nagaii
ACCTCGCGAACGCGCTCGCCTCAGCGGCCACTGCATGCTGCGACATCTGCCGCGGTCGCTCGGGCTGCAAGGCGTTCACGTGGAGCAACTACAACGGCGGCACGTGCTGGCTGAAATCTGCGGCTGGCGCTGACGTGAGCACGGTGGGGTCAGTGTCTGGCACCATCTAGCTCAGACAGCACTCCCTGCATAGAGCTTCAAATGACCAAAGTTGATGAAATAGAGAAAGAGAGAGACTACCTTCCTAGGTATCCTGCGTCTGTGAATTGCGAAACAAAGTTGTCAACTACAACCCCTATCTTCTCCATGCAACTTGTGCGACAGAGGTGGCACTACGAATCAATCGCCATGATGCAGCAGCTCGAACAAACCAACACATTTCCATTGAAGATGGGGAGAAACTCATTCGTGGCAGCACCCCAGATGAGAAAAAGAAATATGAACTACGCTACCACATTCACGCAGTCGCTTCCGGTACCTCGTCGACGCTGACGGACTCACTCTGCTTCACCTCAGTCATAACCGTGACGTGCTCTTCCTCGAGGACCGCGCGGTTGTTCTCGCTCACTTCGTCAAACTCGCTCGTCACGGTCGACGTCTTCACCTCTGCTTCGTTATCCACGACGATCCCAGTCGCGCGTTCGCTGACCGACTCCGTCTGGTTGCTTTCAATCTTCGCGATCGCTGCCGACGGGAAGTCGGTGTCGTCAGACGAGCTGGTTTGGCCGGCACGAGCGTGGCGCCCTCGCGACTTCTCTCTCCGCAGAGCCTTCTCTGCCGCGCGCTCCTTCTCCTTCATGATTTGGGTGTACTCGTGCTGCTCCGAGCCACGGCGCAGCTCCTCTTCCTGAGACTGGAACGACTGCTGCTGCTTCTCTGCAAAGTAAGCGCGCAGCGCTCGTTGGCGCTCCTCGGACTTCAGCGCGTTGATCTCTTCGAGGCGCTTTCGGCGCTCCAGCTGCTGCTGGTAGTGCCTCATGTACGTTGGACTGTTCTGGTAGTCCAGGTAGCGAGGGATGGAGCCGTCGCGGCGGGTCTGACGAGTTGATTTCTCGAGCGCGAGCGCAAAAGGATCCGGGGAGTCCGTCGACGACGAAGACGAGGACGAGGCACTCCCATTTCGCGTCTCACGCTTCTCGCGAGCTTCAGAGCGACGGCCAACATTGTCCGAGCCCGTTCGCTCCGACAGCGAGTTCCTGTTCGTGAGCGTCGATCGGCGGTTGAACACGTGCGTAGCTGCTGGCTTCGAGATCGACGACTTCCGAGTGCTGCTTCCGAAGCTCTTGCGACGATCGACGGCGAGATCCTCGGATGGAGAGCTGGCTTGGTTCCCTTCCTCCGCTTTAGACGCTGCAGCACGAGTGCTAGTTCTCGCTCGAGTCTGCGCGTGAGCGGTGCTGCTCTTCCACTCTGGCTTCGTCACCTCCGTGATGTCTCTGGAGTCCGACGACTGGGAGCGCTGCTTCATCGCAGTGCGCCGCGTAGCGGTTGGAGCTGGTGGCGCGACTGAAACAGCAGGTTTGGTCCTCGTCGCGGCTCTCGGGCGCTCAGGCTTCGCGATCACAGGAGCATCCGCACTCTTCTTCACAACGCGTCGCTCCGGCTTAGCAGCAGAAGGCTTCTCGTTCTCCGTTTTCGCAGCTGATGACGCAGTCGGCGCCGTAAGCGACGGTCGTCTTGGACCTGGCGAAGCTTGGACAGGCACAGCCGCCTTTCGTGGGATCGAAGGGCTCGGAGCTGGAGACTCAGCTGGAGCAGTCGGCTTCGCTTCAATCTTTCCGAAAGTCGAGAACACCTTCTTCGTCACCGTCGTCGTGGTCGCAGCAGCCAGTGCGCCTCGAGTCTTTGCCTCTGCGAGCTTCTTCGCACTCGAAGCTGTGTGGCGCACGGCGATATCGACGTGAGTTTTCGAAGGGCGAGTCACTGGCGTCGACGAGGGTTTCGCATCGGCCGTTTTCGCGCGGGAGACCGAAAGTGCTCGCTCCTTCGTCGTCTTGGCTCTCGCACTCGGCGCGTCGACAGCTGTGGGTCGTCGAGTCGGTTTCTTTACACCACGAGCGAGCTCTCCTTCGCCATCGGTAGAGTGGCTCTCCCCGACGACAACAGTGTCCTCGGTCTCAATGGAATCGCTCTCGTCCATCACGAATGACCGCTCCGTGGTCAACATCTGTCGCTTCTCTTGGGATGCAGGAGGAGTGTCTTCAATCGTCACGGATGTCTGCACGGTTTCTTCGGTGGCGATGGCGCTGCTCTGCTCCGACGATTCGATCGCACTCGCTGACAACTCGCTCGAGATCTGCACTTCCTCGTCAACATTGTCGGCTTCATCGCTGGACTCATCCTCAACTGCGTCAAACGCATCAGCGAGGTTTTGGGAGATGTCGCGCTCAGCGTACGAGGCGTCATCAACACTCTCGTGCGACTGAGTGAAGCTCGCCGCAACCTCTTTCGCTTCCTGAAGCTCTTCAACAGCACTCTCTTCCGCAGCGAGCGTGCTCGTCAACGACTCGACGACAATCTGCTCGTCCGATTCAAGAACCAGCCTTTCCTGCGCATCAATGATCAGCTCGGTGGTAGCGAGCTCCTCTTCGGCGAAAACTGCACCAGTCTCCTCCACCCGATCCGCTTCGACGTCGACGACGTCCGCACTCGTTGCAGCGGTGGTACTCACCTCGGCATCGAACGACTCCGCGGAATCGTATTCCGTCGTGGCGCTGATAGCGACTTCTTCAGTAGCGACAAGCTCATCCTGAACAACAGCAGCGTCAACAGCCTCCGACTCCGACGAGACAGCAACTTCGGTAATAGACTCGCTGTCGACCGTGACTTCAGCGACATCCCCCACTTCAGCATCGAACGTTGTCGATTCTTCCGTGACAGCGACAACCTCGACGGTCAGATCAGCCGCAGTCTCTTCGCTCGTCTCCGCTTCAGATTCGCTCGATGCACTGATATCCATCGTTGATTCCACGGCAGACGATGCCGAGATGTCAGCGAAGGAGGCGTCCTCGTCGGTAGTTGATGCTACCGCGCCAAACACTTCCTCCAAGACCGATTGCTCGACCGTCGACGAGATCACGGGAGGTTCCGCCACTTCAGTGGATTCGGCACGCTCGATGTCAAACGCTTCGACTTCTTCCGTCTGAACAGAGCAAGCGGTCGCTTCTTCAACTGCTTCAGTGGACACACTCGCCTTGACTGCCACTTCAATCGATTCGCGGATGGCTGCACTCACTTCAGCTTGGACGACTTCAGCAGCAGCTTCCGCGATGAGTTCGGCAGCAACACCTTCGCTCTCGACAACCTCGACAGACTTGACATCAGCAACCACGTCCACGCTCTCGCTGGCAAACTCGGCTGTCTTGAGGCTCGTGACTACGTGACTGGCAGCGGCATGGGCGACTTCCTCCTGGATCTCTGTTTCGATTGTAGCCACAGCAGCGTCGATCTCGGCTTCAGTGGCGACTTCAGTCGTCCGAGTCTCGCTGGAAAAGCTTGCTGTCGCGACAGCAGAATCAGCGGTGGTCTCGATGATCTCGCTCTCGACAATCACCGCAGTCGAAGTCTCAGCAGCAGGAGTTTCGATAGTCTCGACGCTCGCTGTGCTGTCGGTGGTACTGATGCTGGTGCTGACGACCTGAAGATCGCCGCTCGTTTCGACAGTCTCCGACACGGTCACTTCGAGTTCCTGGGCAGCTTCGGCTGACTCGACGAGATCTTCACTGATATCGACTTGCGCGACTTCTGCAATGGTCTGGATCACGACTTCTTCGCTTGCGCTGTCGAGAGCAGGCGCAGCGCTCTCACTCTCCGGTTCCACTGTAAGGTGCTCCACCGAGGAGACTTCCGATGCAGAACTTAACTCGGCATGCGCAAACGTCCCTTCCGTGTCAGCGATACTCGCAGCTTCCGTGATATTCGCAGCTTCAGTTTCCTCAGTGGCTGTCGTCGATTCGGTTGCAGTGACGGCTGTGGCTGTTTCGATGCTGCCATCGCTGATCTCAAACGTCCACTGGACTGCCTCAGCCTCAGCTTCGTCTTCAGAGTCGGCGGAGGACGCAGACTCACTCTCCTCGCCCACGCCGACAGTCGACACAGCTTCCTCGTTGTGTGTGACAGCAACAGTCGCCTCTTCCACTTCCGATGTGATCTTTTTAGTAGCGCTGCCTGCAGAGCTCTCCTCAACCGCGATCACAGATTCAATCTCTTCACTCACGACAGCGACTGAAGTCGATTCTTCGCTCGCGTCAGTGACTGCAGCTCCTTCCACCATCTTGACTTCCTGGATGTCAGCAGCGACTTCTGCTGAGCTGTCTTCAACCCCGCTGGCGGATTCAGAGACAGCAATGATGGACGCAATCTCCTCACTCGAGACGACGACAGCAATCTCCTCCTCTGACTTCAGCGTTTGGGCTTCAGCAGCAGCGTCAGTCAACTTGGTCTCTCCGACAGCAGCCACAGACTCAGTGTCGTCAGTCACCAAGATGGATCCTTCGCTCGCAACAACGACTGTCGCTTCTTCTTCTTCTTCTTCTTCCGTCTTGGTCACTTCGACAACAACACTGGCATCTTCGATCGCGATCACTGACTCGCTCTCCACGCTGGCTTCCACGGCAGACGACATCGCCTCGCTCGTGGAAGACGCGATACCTTCCTGCTCGCCCGTCTTGGTGTCGTCAACAGAGGCTTCTGCGATGGCTTCCACGACCGCAGCAACTTCTGATTCAGTCGCATTGGAGACAGCAGCAGTAGCAGAAGTCTCTTCGCTCGCAACAACGACAGTCACTTCGGCCGCGGTCGCTTCAGATTCCTCAATCACCACCACTGCTGCAGTTTCTTCGCTCACCACAGCAGATTCCGTAGAAATCGCCGCCGTGGTGGCAGCGACCGACTCCTCTTTCTGCTTTGGTCTCTTCTTCTCGTCAGCAATCTTCGCCTGGCTTTGCTGCTCCGTCAGCGCGTTGTACTTCTGACGCTCGGCGCCAACGCGAACAGAGCGCTCTTCCTCCGAGAAGAAGTTGCGCACTGTGCGGAACGGAAGGTTGTCGAGTGACTGGTCCTTCTTCGCCTCAAAGCGGCTAACAATGCTTCGGAAAGGAGCATCTGTCTTCGATCGTGGCCGCGCGTCGCTCTGCGCGCTGCTAGCTTCCGCAGACTTCTCCTTCACAGCACGCTTGACGTTGAAGTCGTCTGCGGCTGGAGGGCTCTTCGATGACTTAGGCTTCTTCTCGTCCGCGTTCTTCGCGTCCTGCTGCTCCGTCAGCGCGTTGTACTTCTGTCGCTCAGCGCCGACTCGCACGCTTCGCTCCTCCTCCGAGAAGAAGCTGCGCACCGTGCGGAATGGCAGGTTGTCGAGCGACTGCTCCTTCTTGTTCTCGAAGCGGTTGCGGATGTCCTTGAACGGCGACGGCTCCGGTACTTCGATCTCGGCGTTCGGCGAGACCGCGATGATCGTAGTGGAAAAGGGCGGCGCGGTGACTTCTTTCACTGGAGTCGACTTTGGAGACGCCACCGAGATCTTGACCGGCGATGGCGTCGCCTCGTCGACTGAGGCTGTCGTCGTCGTGGCTGTCGTCGAGACGCTCGCTGTCGACTCTGCTTCAACCACCGACGTTTTCTGCCTCTCCACAGTCTCGGTTGCGCTCGCAGTCTCTTCAACAGCGGCAACCCCCACAAACACCGCCTCCGACTCGTCGACAGCGGGGGCGACAACCTCGGTCATGCTGCTGCTCTCTTTTGTAGTGGCAGCGGCGACGAAGGTCTCTGTAGTAGTATTCACCACGACAGAAGACGATTCGGAAGACTCGGCAGTCGTCACCTCCTCGGACGCCTCGATCACAGGCGAACTAGTGGGGGCTTCAGCCAACGCTTCGACTGCAAACTCCGCTTGCGCTTCAGCGGCAGTCGCTTCCACCGCCAGCTCTTCTTCTCGTGCTTCGAGAGCAACAACGATATCTTCCGCTGATGTAACAGCAGTCGCTGTGGTGGTAGTCGTAGCTACCGTCGTCGTTCTAGCCGACTCCTCGACGATTTGTTGCGTCGTTGTCTCGATCGCTTCCGTCGTCTCATCAGTCGCCACCTCCGTCGTAGGCACACCAGCAGTCGACATCTCGACGCTCGCCACCGGCGCCGACTTCGGCGCTTCGTCAACGCCCACAGTCGTAGCCGTCGTCGTCGTCGTCGTCGTCGTTTTCACGCTTGGGGTCGACGCAGGCACGGCGGGGATCGGAGCCGCCACCTCGCTGGCCGCCTGCGCTGCAGTCGCCTTCTTGCGGCCGAACGGCGTTGAGAAGCGCGACATGAGTGACTTCACCTGCGCCGGCGCGGCGTTCATGAGCTTCTTGCCGGACGCCGAGAGCGCGGCGCCTGCCGCTGCCGCTTGGGACGACGCGCCGAGCGCGTCCTCCTGCTCTGGGTCGTCCACCTCGGCTGCGCTGCTGCTGTTGTGGCTGTTGCTGCCATTGGTCGCTTGCTGCTTGGGCTGCGCTGCTGCTGATGATGATGGCGCTGGCGATGCCTCGCTGGCCGCACCCGCCGTCGCCGTGGAGCCCGAGCGCGCGTCGGCCATCGTGCGAGATGCTCGTCGGCGCGCGTTTCTTCAAATGGGGAGAAAGTCGAGCAGGGAGGGACAAAGTGAGGAGCCATGCGGCCACAAAGGAGTATTTTTGAGCCTTTAAAGTACAGGTTTGTATGTGATTTGTTTATGATCCTGCAAAAAAGAAAATTGGTGGTATGTTAGACTCCAGATAGAGCCGTAATTAGCTGTGAGCACGCTGCGAGCGAAGAGAGTTTGATGCGCGAGGGGAAGGGGATGGGCGGAACCCTCCACTTGACTCAAAATCAGTACCTCCAATCATTGTTCCAGCGAAATGTACTGACCCTAAATCTAACGCACTGAGACAGCAACGAGAACCCATTTCGAAATTTGAAATTTCAACCGCCACGCGAATGCAACGTGGCTCGCTTCGTGGACTGAGAATCTCGAGCCGAAGAACCTGCGCTCTCTGACGGCTCATGTGCGAATGCTCTCTCTCTCTCTCTCTCTCTCTCTCTCTCTCTCTCTGCCCTCGACGACAACTGAGCACAGGTGGATGGATGCACTGCATTGATAATATTAAGTTCACGACAGCAAAGCCAGCACGACAGCAAAGCCAGCATTAGGCTGCAGCTCCTGGTTGACAGTTCTGCTCAGGATATTGAGAAGCTCCGATGAGCTCACACACTCGCTCGCTCGCTGGTGGCCACTGCTACTTGGCGGGGATCCTGCTTCGGCAGTGGGGACGACGCATCTCCTGTCCGCGATCCGGAGGCTGCAGGGTCAGCTCAATGCTGCTGCTGCTGTTGGTATTCTGGCTGCGACGAACCCTAGTGTACACTTTCTGTTTGTCGCCTTCTTGGTTCCTCGTTCTTCGTTGTCCCACGAGGCTTCGTCTCTCACACGGTCTCTCTCTCTCTCTCTCTCCCTTTAGGACTCAAAGTCGAGCTCAATGTCTGCGAGGTTGCTGTCTTCCTCCGTGATGTAGTCGTTCACGAAGAGACTCTCCCAGCGCAGTACGACGGACGAGAAGATCTTGGCGAGCTCCTCCATGAGCAGCTCCGGCCGCTTGCCCATGCTGTCGTAGCCGCCCACGCCCTGCACGAGACAGCCCTCGACGACCGACCCGTCGCTCTCGGTCCTCGTAATGTCGTCGAACGCGTACCCGTTGCACTCCTCGTGGTGTCCAAAGCTCGTGTCCTCCGGCAAAGCCACCGACCGGTTCGCGAAGAAGCACCGGTTACCAGGGTAGTTGTCGTCGTGCGACACGAACTGAACCGTGACGGAGCCGAGGTGTGGCTTGCCCGGGAGCGCCTTGACGGTCTCCACCACCTTCAGGTGCTCGTTGAACACCTTGAGCACTTTCTTCGCGTGCACCTCGGGAAACGCCTCGATGTACTTGGCCGGCTCGATGCGGTGCATGCGCTGCGCAATGTCAAAGCCGCGCACGCCTGGGAAGAACTTGCGCGCCGTGGCGTAATACCGCGTGCCTTCGAACCAGAAGCGAATCTTCCAGCCGAACGCGGTCTGCGTGATCGGCGGACGCTCGGGTGGCACGAGGATCTTGGACAGCGTGCGCTTCGTCTCCTCCATCTTCATGTACAGGTGGTCGATGTCGTCGTACTCGCGCCACTTCTGCGTGATTGCGTTGACGCCCGCAGGCGACGGGTACGACGACTGCGGCTGCATCTGGGGAGACGGATGGTGCTGCTGCTGCTGACGGGGAAGACTCACGGACAGCGGCGGTGTGCGGCTGAACGGCGCGATCTCCTCCGACTTGATGTCGAACACGGGCTGCTCCACGGCCGCGGGACTAAACGACGATGTCACGGCGATGCGGCCGTTCGGGTCCACCATGTCGATGCGACCGGGGCTGCTGCTGCTGCTGGCGCCACTCGACGCCCGCCCTTGCTGCGCCAGCCGCTCGTTCTCGCGCGTGAGCGCCTCCACCTGCGTGCGCTGCTGCCGCAGCTCCCACTCGTACGACTTGATCGTGTGCGATATGAACTCCTCGAGCTGGAACACTTTCTTGCGCAGCTCCTCGGTCTCTTTCTGCAGCGAATACGACACACAACACATCAGCACACAAGCGATGCACGAGCTCGAGGCGTTCACAACATGGGTCACGCACGCGTTGCCGGTCGCGGCAGCGGCGCGAAGCCGCGCGCACTTGCTCGCGTCGCCGCTGCGCCTTGCGCTGCAGGATCGCGTCGGGCGTGAGCACGTCCGAGGTCAGCAGCACGCCTCCGCTGGCGCTGCTGCCGCTCGCGGTCTTGAGCTTGCTCTGCTTGTACGCCTGCTTGCTCTCTGCGCTCGCGAGCAGCTCCTCGTCCGAGCGCGAGCCGTCGGCGTCCGCGATCGGCGACAGCGCGCTCAGCATGCGCTTCTTCGTCTCCAGGAGCTGGTGGCACAGCGGCGACATCGTCGCCATGTCCAAGTCGTTCAGCGCGTTGCTGTCGTCGTGGGAAGACGTCGGAGACGACGCCGGCGGGGCGACGTTGGCCGCGCTGCTGCTGTTCTCGTCGCGGCCCATGCGCTTGCTGTCTGCGCGAGCGCTGGAGCTGCTGGTGCTGGTGCTGTTGTTGTTGTTGCCGCTGATCGCGCGCAGCGGGATGCTGAAGTTGAGCGGCTTGCTGGCCCTGGCGAGAGGCGACGGCGACGCAGTCATCCCCGGGCGGCGCTTGGCGTGGAGGAGGTCGGCACGCGCAGGTTCCATAGTGAGCGGCGCCAGCGAGCGCTCGTTTCTGTCGTCCAGCGCTGCTGCTGCTCGTCGTCTGTGTTGTTGTTTGAGCGGGAAGCGAGCGAGAGGAAGCGAATCAGCAAAAGCGCACCAAGCAAGCAAGCTGGTGTCCACAAATCGACTTTCCCGAATTGTTCCTCCCGCGATGGCCCGTTTCTGCGCGGCGCATCGTGGGATCAGAGCGGTGGCACGGAAGTGCGGGTAGGGGAGAGGACGGAAGCGCGCTCCGATTACGCTGCGCAGGGCGTCCGACGTTGCCGAAGAAGGCAATTTTGGCACAAACGAGCAGCCGAGGCGAAACGCTTCAGACAGCGGCTTGGACGGGGGATCACCCAGCGAAGGGATTGTTCTGTCGTGGCTGCCCGAAACCTGTCTCGTCACAGCTCCAAATCGGGGCCGACTCGAGACTTTATTCGAAAAGAGGATGTTCGAAAAACGCAGCGCGAACCAGATGCACCGCAGCGCGCTCGAAAATGCAGCCCTCCGAGGCGCGCTCGCTTGCAGCCTCGAAATGGCCGCACTCTGCCGGTCGCAGCTTCTATCACGAAAGCGCACTCTTTCGGCTGCGCATTGTTTTCGATTCCGTCTCGCCCGAACACACAGCAGTCACGAGAGCGAAGGGTGCCAAACTGGATGCAGGACCCCCGATCTGTCTTTCATTTGCTGCTTCTGCCCGCTTCACCCGGCGGCACCATCACTCTCGAGGACAAACGCGTGATTACGCACTCAAAGGTGCTCGCAGCTCATTGGTGCAAAAGCCGCAGATGAGTGTTTCGTGAGAAACAAAGTGGTCCTCTCGTGTTGGCTCTTTTCTGCGCAGGCAGTCAACAACCTCCGCGGCCAGCTCACCAAAACCACGAACAGTTTTCGCAACCAGCAGCCCTGGCAGCAATCAGCGAAAAGCCGGCGCTTTGCTCTCGCGCAAGACAGCAGCAGGACACGCGGGTGCGCCGGCAGCCTGCGCAGCCCTGGCACAAGACGGAATGCTCGGAAGCAGGCGCGAGCGAGCGAACCTGTCGAACTATCCGCCACACCAACTCGCCCAGATCCCGGATGCACGAGCCTTCGAGGGCGAAGTGTTGCTCCAGCAGCGCGATCTCCCGACGGCGACGGTGTTGAAGCGGGATGCGTCGAGCGTCGAGCAACCATCGGAGACCCTCACGACCGCGACGGACAGCCAAATGCCATCCGATTGATTGCAGAGGAAGAGGTCGTGATGAGAAGGAGAGCCCTGCGCTTCTTTCTCTTCTTCAGAATCCGACCTCGTCCTCCTTCGACGCGCAAGGTGCAAGCTGGACGCCATCGTCTCAGGACCCAGGTCTTGGGCTTTTCTGACGTCGCTGCGATCAGCAAAGGACTCACTTGTGCCATTCCGCCGCGCTCCTGCAAGCATCGCCCAAACGCAAACGCAAGCGCCACAAAGAAGAAGAGGTGCCATCCATTCACCTCTCGCTAAAACTCCGACTCGGCGAGCACGAGCGCGAAGCGCACCGTGTTCTTCTTGAACGCCGCGTACATGCGGTTGACCACGAGCGGACTCTCTTCCAGTTCTCCGCTGTCGCCATTACTGCTACTGCTGCTCTGCGTGCCCGACTCGTCGTTGTCCTCCGTGTAGTAGTGGTCTCGCAGAAACGGTCGAGGGCTGATGCAGCGCAACACGTACTCGCGCTGCACAGGGCCGCTCAGCACCGGGTTCAGCAGCACGAGCGTCGTCACGCGTTGGCGCAGACTCTCGACCTTCAGCAACTCGGAGATACTTCGTTTCCCACGCAAGTCCTCGATTGCGCAACTGCTGCCACTGCCACTGCTGCTCGCTGGTCGCAGTGGTTGGTTTGCCTGCAAGAGCAGCAGATTCACCAACTCAATGCCCTCCGAAGTTGCACGGCTGTTGTTGCTGTTGCTTCCGCCCTCCTTTGTCGCTGGGTTGAGAATCCCCAGCAGCGCGAGCGCATTCGAGAGCAGCGCCTCGACGAACTCCAGCTCGAGCACGAGCTTCCAGCAGGCGTCCAGCGCCATCTCGAATGCCACCTGCAGCTGTCCTTTCGCTCGCTCGTGCTCCTCGCGCTGGTCTTTGCCCGCTGGGAACGCCACTTGCGACTCGGCGAGCGCGTCATCGAGCAGCGAGATCGCGCGAGTGCAGCGCTCGTGGAGTCCCTGCATGGCCGCGTGGAACACAGGGAGCTCCTTGCTTGGAAACGGCAGCGCAGTCTCGAGCGTGTAGAACGCGCTCGCAATCACACCCGCGAGCATCTGGTGGAAGAGCTCGTGCGGTGAGATCGTCTCGAGGTAGTGGTAGATCTTCTCCGACTCGTGGAGCGGGTCGAAGAGACACTTCTGGCGCGCCACCGGGATCGGCGCCGAGGTGTCCCACATCTGCTGCCACAAGTGCGGCTGGTTCCTCGTTGAGCCAAAGCGCATGCGATCCGACAGCATGCCTTGCTTCTCAAACCACCACACATCCTTGCCCTCTCGTGGGAGCGTCTCCAGCTCTTCGGCGCTCAGCAGAGGATCGAGCGGGATCCAGTCCTTCGGCGAGTACCATCGAATGAAGTCCGCCAAGCAGCAGCCAGGATTCGCCGCCTTGAACGCCTGCATGTCCGAGACCAACGCCGCGCTCTGGATTTGCTGTCGCAGCACTGCAGACTCGACACTCGCACCGAGTCGTGACAGCAGATCCTGCTGCTGCTTCGCAATGTCCTCGGTCATCGGCACGGCAACTTGCGTGATCGGCTCCATCATGATCGCGTTCGTTTTCAGACAGTACATCCCTGAAATGGGTCGTCGAGCGCCTTCTGCTGCTGCTGTTGCTGGGTGTGGTAGCGCCCCGTGATTCGCCTCTTGTTGCTCGATCGAATCGAAGAACTCGTCGTCACTAGCTGGAGAATCACCAGTCGCATCATCGTCATCGTCATCTTCTTCTTCTTCGTAATCGAGAGTGAAGGACGTGAGATCTGACACCCTCGTCTCTTGTGGCGCGAGGTGCGCCCCATCCAGAGGGTACGACGGAGGAGATCGAGTGACCTCGGCTTGTCTGTCAAAGCAAGAGAGCAAAGACGTCAGTAACCCTCGCAAGACTGTGAGCTCTGAGCTCTGGTAACCACAACGCACCTCAAGATACAGCAGTTGAGCAGCTGCAGCTTCTGGTGCAGCAGACACTGGTGGAAGTCTGGGGGAGGCAGCTGCAGTGACTCTGCGTCGAGTAGAAAGAGCGTGTCGAGCGACCGCGTCGTGTTGGAAGTCTGCTGTTCGCCGTCTTCGACTGCAGTGCTCTGTGTTGTGGCACACACAGCAGCAACATCTTACGTCAGAACTGTACATGATTTGCCTCGCAGTAACATGAGCACGACAAGGCACGACATCACCATCGCAGGCAGCAGCTGCAGCTCGAACCATCGCTCGCGCAGCATCTTGACAAACTCCACCCACAGCAGCGACATGGCGTTCAGTCCATCTAGTAAACAAAGCAGCACACAAACACATACGAATTAGCACCAACCGAAAGCATAGCTGCAGCATGAGCAGCAAGCAATCGATCACGTACGCAGCTGTCCCATTCGGCACGCCAAAATGGACACCAGTTCGCCGATCGGAGCGCTGTGAGCGACCGAGGAGTACGACGACGCCAGCGACGATTCGTCTCGTGCTGGTGGCTTCCCGTTCGCCAGCTCTTCGTCTGCAAAGAGCTCGACCACAATGCGCCTGATCTCCTCAATGTCGGTCCCTTTCCACGTCGCTGCAGACACGAGCGACGACGTCAGCGTCCCGATCGCGTTGCCAATCACCACTGCTGCACGCGCTGCGGGGATGGTCTCGTGCAGTCTCGAGGACGACAACGGCGGTGCGTCGCCTGAAGACGACGACGGTGCCGATGACGATCCGCCGCCACCACCACTCCCGCCACCAGACGACGACGGCGGCGGCGCGTACGGCAAGTTCGGCGCCAGCTCGGACACGAGGATGTCTTTACTCAGCTCTCTCGAGTTCGAGTACGCCTGCACCAAGTTCGCGACCACTTTGCTCAGCGCTAGCTGCGGCTTACGCTCATTGTCCGCCTTGAGATTCTGGAACCGCGCTTCGAGCATCCACTCGGGTGCTTTCTTCGCGTCCAAGCTCGAGTGCACGACATTGTCGACGTACGTGCCTTCTCTCAGGTTCGGCCAGATCACAGTGAGATCCATGCCGACAAGCGGCGACGTAGTTGCGCCAACGAAATGGGCACACTTGCTGCCAAACAAGTCGCGGATCACCTTCGCGTGCTGCACGCCGCCTCGCCCGACTGCCTTCTCGTCGCCGGACGACTGGAAGAGCTCTGCTTCAGCTTCTCGAGGGTCCTCCGCGCGCGTCCACGTGTACCCGAACGACGCTGACACGAGCATCCCGATCGGCACTTCGTTCGAGTCTGCATCACCGCCACTGCCGCCGACGACGCGATACTTCTCCTCAATGTGGTACGGCAGCTGCAGCTTGAGCTTGAAAAAGTCCAGCAGCCCGCTGATACAGCTCTGGTTCGAGCTCACCTCTGGGATCGAGTCGGTCTCGAACGCGATCGACACGTTGCCCGTGGCGCCAGGCACCGCCGAGCCGAGCCACGCGCCTCGCGACGGCTCGTACGTCGGCACGAACGCCGGCAGCGTGCAGTTGCAGTTGTTGAGCGCGATCGTGAGCGCCGAGAGCAGCAATCCCGACTCGTTCTGGTCCACCGCGATGTCCAGCATAAAGTCCTTGCTCTCTTCGTCCTCGCCGTTGAGCCTGGTCTGTGCCGTCGCCTTCAGACTCAGCTTCTGCTCCAAGTCCTTGCTCATACCGTGTGCATCGTCTGCTGGACTCGTGCCGGAAGTCGGGCTTGTAGGCGTCGACACCACAGGCGCTGGCCGCGAGCGGTTCATCGTGCTTGCGGGCTTCCGCGTCGCACTCTGCGACGTGCGGCTCAGGAAGAGGAACTCGTCGACGCCGAACCACTTCTGCACGCTCTGGAACGTCGCGCGCTTGTTGCAGAGCTGCTCTTCCTCCACTGTCATCGCGCTGCTCCCATTGGCGCCGACACCAGAGCCTGCTGCAAACCCGGACGTGTCTTGGAACCCCCCACCGCCATTGACGCTCTTGCCCCCGCTGCTGCTGCTGCTGCTGCTGGCAGCATGCGACTGCTGGCGCCGGCGCCAGTTGTGCCACTGGAAGTCGCGCGTCGTGTCCGCAATGTTCAGCATCGTGGGCGTGAAGTGCTCGAGCCCCTCCTGCCACTTCTTCTTGCTGCCGTTCGCTTCGCTTGCAGCAGCGCCACCGCCGTCGTTTGTGTCGGACCCAGAGAGTGATGACGAAGAAGATCCATTGCTGCTTCTGCCTCGCGACTGCTTGTACTGCTGACTGCACGCGAAGAGCGTCAGCGCGTAGCAGCTCGCAGCGCCAGTGCCGGTGCCGTTAGTGTCCAGCTGCAGCACGCGCGTCCACGTGAGCGGCTCGTCGCTGCCTTCACACTGCTGGTCTTGTTGAAGCTGCTGCTTGTGCCGCTGCGGCGGCGGAAACGCGGCCGAGAGCGCCTCGGGCGACGCGTGGCCCTTGTTCGAGAGCTGCCAGGCGATGAGCGTCTGCTCCACGTCCGAGACGAACTGCTCGAGCGCCGTGGCGTTGGTGAAGTCCACGAACTGGCTGCTCGGGTCTTCCTCCACCTCCATCGCCGCCGTCTCGTCCTTCCACTGTTCTTCGCAGACTGGCATGGAGAAAAGCGCGAGAAGGCGACATAAACGACAAACATCTCCTGCCTGCTTTCAATACAATAGACCAGCGGAAAGAACAAAGCTCAGCTCAAAGATCTGAATGAAGAGCGTCGATACAAACGACGACGCACCTAAGCGAGGTACAAGAAGGACATAACACCCTTTTAACCCGATTGGACACTTTCTCGAAAAGTGTCCACATGAAAATGGCTGACAGTGGAAATGCAACCGTCTTCCTCTTGCAGGCACATGGACCCACAACAGAAAGCAGCAACCGGGGCTGCAGCTCGGTGACGCGGGCGTCTCGGAGCTCGCAGCCCGCTGAGGCTTGTTGTTGGAAGAAGGCACACGGCGAGCGCTGAGCGCTGGAAGCCCCAGGTTCAAGCGCCTGAAGCACTCGCTGGCAGAGCAAGCCTTTCGAGGCAAGCGGATTGCGCCGCGGGCCAAGGGCACAAGCACTCTGGCAGCTTTCGCGGCTTGGGAGAGGAGATGCCAACAGTTGTTTCGGCGTGCAACGTGTTTGCGCGCAGAGCCAAGTCAAACCAGTGTGAGATATTCCTGATGCTAGCCTTTTTATGCGCGGGGAGCGGCCATATACTTGACGGTTGTATGGATTGGCTGGCGGAATAAAGGCAAGCATGCGATATAAAGGGCTGCCAGATGCTTTTGCGAACGCCTTTGATTGACGTCCATCCTGGATTAGACACGATTGGCAATCGGAAAACAAAGACCTCGCTCACCTGCCAGCAAAGGCAGCAAGCTCCAGCTTTCGCAGATCACCTCCACCGTGCTGTCGTTCTCTCTGCGAGTCCACATACCGCGCACAAATCCCCATCGATAACGGGTCTATACGATCTGGGAACGCGTTCTCCACGGGCTCGGAAGATGGCTTCGCCCTCCTCCAGAGCAGCTTGACGACTTGACCGGTTCTGAAGTTCGCGCGAGGAGCGCCGATCATCACTTCACACTCGCTGCGCAATTCAGTTCGTGGTTGAATATGCGGGCACGATGGGAGTGCTGTCAACCTAGCTCTCATCCTCTTCTCTCTCAGGTTCTCCAGGCTCGAGATCTCTCGCCTCAGCTTTCTCGAAGAGAGCGAGTGCTCCTCTTCGTTCTGCAACTTGAAAGCGTCAGAAAATGGACACACGTGCATCTTTTCTGAAGCCAAAGCTTGCAGTCCATCGGATTCACTCAGACAGGCAGGCAGACACAGACAGAGGAAAAGAGAGAAGAACTGATCGATCTTGGTGCTGGGTGTGTGGTTTGCGATCTCGGAGCTCCCAGCGTCCCTTTTCTCGGGCAACGCTTCCTCAATGAACGCGTCATTCCGTACCAGCGTCCGCGAGGGCTACACGTCATTCTGGTGCAGCACGCTCTGGGCTCTTGGTGCTCGCTCGCCTTGGCTTGTTCTCAGTTTCTCCTTCTCCCTCATTCTGAAACTTCCTCACTCGAGCTCGCACCAGCCTCGCTCCGGTCGATCCTCAGCCTCTCCGCACACAATGCCAGGCGTCCTGCGACTGTGCGTGGCGTTCTGCCTGCTGCTCTCATCCATCTGCTCGTTTCAGAGCGTCCAGGCTGGGAACAAGTACCCGATCGTGCTCGTGCACGGCTTCGCTGGCTGGGGCCGCGACGAGCTCCTCGGCTTCAAGTACTGGGGCGGACTCCACGGCGACTACGAGGAGAAGCTCAAAGCCCAGGGCTTCGAGGTGTACACTGCTGCGGTCGGCCCGTTCTCGAGCAACTGGGACCGCGCGTGCGAGCTGTATGCATACATCAAGGGCGGCACCGTGAACTACGGCGCCAAGCACTCGGCGCTGCACGGCCACAAAGCCACGGGGCGAACGTTCCCAGGCATCTACCCGAAGTGGGGCGAGGTCGTAAACGGCCAGGTGCAGAAGATCCACTTGGTCGGCCACAGTCTGGGCGGACAGACCATCCGCATGCTCGCGCAGATGCTCGCAGAAGGCACGGCAGGCTCGCCGACTCCCGAGGACGCGGCGTCGCACCCACTCTTCGCCGGCGGCAAGAGCTGGATCCACTCCATCACGACGATCTCCAGTCCAAACCAGGGCACGGTGCTCGCCGACGGACTCTCGACGGTCGGCGACCTTATCGAAGACGCAGTCGCCGGTGTCTTCAGCGTGCTCGGGGTCGCTGGAAGCAGCACTTCGGCCGTGTACGACGCCAAGCTGGACCAGTGGGGCGTCTCGGGTCGCGGCAACTCCGAGAGCCTCCGCGCGTACTTGAAGCGCGTCTTCGGCAGCAAGATGTTCCAGGCGGGCTTCAAGGACATCTGTCTCTACTCGCTCTCGACCGCCGGCGCCGCGGAAGAGAACACGTGGGTCAAGACGCTCCCGAACGTGTACTACTACAGCTTCTCGACCCAGGACACGTACCGCCTCGCCAACGTCGCACTGCCGCGTCCGCTCTCGATGCTCTTTGTGCTGCAGCCCTTCAGCGTCTTCGTTGGCTCGAGCTACACGCTCAAGGCAGGGTACGCGTCCGCGTGGCAGGACAACGACGGCGCCGTGAACACGCCGTCGATGCGCTTCGACGGCAAGTCCGAGGTCGTGGACTCGGGCGTGGTCGCCAAGACTGGACGCTGGCACCACATGGCGGTCTTCACGACGCTCGACCATATGGCCGTCATCGGCGTCAAGCTGCTGCAGGACGCCTTTGACATCTACAGCACGCAGGCGCGGCTGCTCAGCGACCTGCCGATGCCCGCGTCCAGCCGCAAGCTGCTGCGCGGCAGTGTGGACAGCAACAGTAACCTCCACGAGGTGAACGTGCAGGTGATCAACCAGCACAAGAGCGTCGAGCGCCAGCTCAACGCCTTTGACGAGCAGCAGGCGCTCCAGCGCGTCTGCGGCGCGTCGCACAGGGACGCGAACACTGCGCGCCTCTGCAAAGAGCACTACAGCATGTAATACGAGCATCAGTAGCCATAGACACAACAATCTGTAACCTAGTAGCCCTCCCCTACGCGAGAGAGACCAATAGACATGCCTTCTGTACTGTGAACGATGGAAGCGAGTGATCAGGCGCCGTGGAGAGAGCCTAAGGCCCTCATGCACCGCGCGGCTCTCTTCCGACAGGAAGAGAACAGGTAGCAAGTGCGATTTTCACGCGGACCTCTGCGAGTTCCGTCAAAACCCCTGCGCAATGGTCTAGGAGCACTCCTCATCTCACTCGCACATGCATACGGCACACACACACACACACACACACACACACACACACACATATATATATATATATATATATATGGACGCAGGCAGCGACCGAGACGCACGCTCACGCGCGATCTTCTCACCGCCTTCGCCAAATTTCGTTGTGGCTGCCAGACTTGAAAACCAAACGCAATGGTCGCGAGGACCAGTGATTGGCCAAAAGCAAGAGTGTGCATCCTGCGCGTTGATTAGCCAAAACAATGAGTGATAAAATGGGTCTGTCATTGGCCAAAAATATTGTGCAGCGAGTTTGATTAGCTGAAATCAAAACCGACAATGCGATGAGCAAGTCCTGAGGTGCGAGTCTGCTCTTCAAGCGCGCCTCTCGAGTTGCTGGACGCGAGAGAGGTCCGCAGTGACGCACTCTCAGCAAACCTGCGTCTCGAAACTGAAGTCCTCCTCCGCGTGTCACGATGATGCTTCATCCGATCGCCCACTCTCCTCATTCCCAAGACCCTTCTCACAGTCTTCGCCACGCAGCCAGTTCGGCC
>JAADWH010000573.1:0-18684 GCA_023335995.1 Globisporangium nagaii
CATCGATGCTTGAGCGAGTGGTCGAGTCCGAAGAGGGCTTGGTTCCATGTGACTGGTCGATCGAGCACGGGTCGCCATTGTTGGAGCATGGGTCGCTGGCGTCTGGAGCTGTGTCAGCGCTACCAGAAGAGGTGGTGGTAGCTTTCGATGTCGTTGTAGCCGTGCGCGCAGTGCCGGAGAGCTTGGGCAGCGTCGATGCTGCTAGCGAGGAGAGTTGGACACTGTGGGAAACATTCAGTCAGAGCACGAGAGTTGCCGTGTCAACTGAGTGATCGAGAAGAGTGTCTGTGGGCACGCGCTCTGTCAAGCAACTCGTGAGCGCTTCTTTCCCAGCGAGCGAGTGAGCGAGCGAGACGACGGTAATTGATTAATCCGGGTGATCTCACCGCTGCTTGGCGGAGCAAGTACCAAGTGTTCCACAGCAGCAGCAGCAGCAGCAGCAGCGAGTCTGGGTCGAGCCACTGTTCAGCAGGATCCGCGTGACAGACCCACGCGCCTCCTTTCGAGAAGCGTGGCGGGAATATTTGTACCCCATGGTTCGGTAACACAAGTGGCAGAATTGCACACTCAAGCGGCGAGTCAATCAGCATTTCCAAAGCACTGGATTAACGCGATCTCTTCGATAGAGTACTGATATATCGCAGTCTGACCACATCTCATAGCTCAGTGCAGCTGGAGCCGATTCTGGAATGCATCGCAGTCACTGATTTGAACTCCCGCTGTGGAGCGACCCCGGCACTGCGCGCAGCCCAGACGTCGCGTTTTTTGTTTCTTCGACTTCCTGCGACACGCTGGCGCTGGCGGGCTGGTGACACGCATGGCGTAAGAGAAATCCAGCACTCGCTCGCCTCATTTTCCCCACGCAGTTAGTCGAGAGACCGACAAGCACGCGAAAGCGCTCCCCTCCCCATGTCGGACGGCAGCGACCCGCACGGCCAGCAGCAGCACGGCGGCGGCGGCGGCCGCGGTCACGGTCAGCAGCAGCAGCAGTCACCGACCACCGCTGCCGCCATGGCCGCCGCCGCCGCCGCGGTCTCTGGCCCGGAGCTTGAGAGCATGGACCTCAACATGCTGCGCGAGTGGCTGGACACCGAGTCGTTCAGCGACGACGACGCCGACGTGTCGAGCAGCGACGGCGGTGGCAGCGAATCGCTCCTGCAGATGCTCTTCCAGCACAACCTCCAGCAGCAGCAGATACAGCTGCAGATGCAGATGCAGCACGGCGGCGTGGGCGGTTTGGGGGGTATGGGTTTGGGTTTGGGTGGAGCCGGGGGCAGTGGCGCTGCGGCGGCCGCGGCTGCGTCTGCGGTCATGGGCGGCGCCGCCGGACTCTTTGGCGACCTGAACGAGCTCAAGCACATGATCCCCCCGCGGTCAGCCGGCGGCGGCGCGAAGCGGCAGCGCGCCTCCGAGAAGCGACAGCGTGGGAGTACTAACAGCAGCAACGCGGCGGCGGCGGCAGCAGCAGCGGCGCTGAGCGACGGCGACGTGGACGACGAGCCGGGCAAGAAGCGCACGTGGCCGAACCAACGCGAGGAGCTCGTGTACCTGCGCACGAAAGTGTGCACGCTGGAGAACGAGCTGCGCGAGCTCAAGGTCGCGAGCCGCAAGCAGTTCAGCGCGCTGGCGCGGATCACAAGCGCGCCGGACGGCAGCGGCATGGTCGCGTGCAGCACTCCCGGGTCGCTCTGGGAGCAGGTCGCGAACCGCCAACTGGACGAGAAGATCCGCGCCGAGGTGGAGAACCGCAAGCTGCGCGGCATGGTCGAGTCGCAGATCCGCCTGGCGAAGAAGCTGCAGCAGCTGCTGCGCAAGCGACAGGTACGATCGAAGCAGCAGGAGGAGGTCACCACGATGCGTGATGATGCGATCGATTCCGGGCGTCCTGTGAAAGCGTTGCGCTGTGTCTAATATGCTGTCGTGTGCTGTGCTGTGCTGCTGCGTGTGCGTGGCCAGATCTGGGAAGGACTGATGGAGAAGAAGCCGAAGCTTGAGAGCGACATGAAGCCTGAGGAGTCCAAGATCTACACGTTCCTGGCGCAGAAGATCGAGGACCGGTATCCGAACATCGACGCGATCTTCGCGCACCACGGGCTCGCGCACGCGGTGACCGAGATCCGCGAGGTGAACGTCAAGTTCGACGAAGCGCATGGCAGCGCGAACGCGAACGCGAACGCGCCGGGCAACGAAGGCAACGTGAACGGCGGCATGTTCATCGAGATGAAGGAGGTGAAGATCATGCCGTTCGACTTCCGCGCGGCCGACACGGCGGTCTGGGCGTGCCTGCGCTCCGAGATCATCACGATGCACAACACGTCTGCAACGGTACGTGTCGCCATTGAGTTGTGGGTTACTGTACTGCGCAGCGAACCGATGCTGGCCACACGTTTTGTGTCTCCTTCTGGCGTCACTGGGAACTGACCACAACAGGTATCCTTCTTTTTTTTTGCTGCGCGGCACACCCT
The DNA here is from genome assembly GCA_023335995.1 of Globisporangium nagaii. Taxonomy (NCBI): domain Eukaryota; phylum Oomycota; class Peronosporomycetes; order Pythiales; family Pythiaceae; genus Globisporangium; species Globisporangium nagaii. The sequence continues at coordinate 2,466 of JAADWH010000573.1, forward strand.
CAGGTTGTCAACACAGAAGAGAACGTGCTGAAGGCGAAAGTGGCGCTGAAGCTCGATGGCCGCGGCTCCGAGGTCGCGCTCACAGTCTGGTCGTACTGGCGGCGGTTCATCGAGTCGGAGCGCATCATCTACACGGTCGAGTCGCTCGCAATCACAGGCGGCGCAGACGCGCCTGGCGCGCCGATCATCCAGATCAAGCAATCGGCCACGGCGATCGTGAGCAAATTCCAGAACACAAGCGCGCCTGAGGCGTCCATCGTGCGCGTGTACGTCCGCTCGACGCCGGCGATCATCCACGACGCGTCGTCGTCCGAGTCGAGCTCGCAGGTGGATCGCCATCCGCAGGTCGGCATCCTCACAGACATGCTCATCGGCTCGTACCACCAGAACGTTGAGGCCATGTACAAAGCCGTCGAGAACCTGTTGCTGGACGACATGCTCAAGGGCAAGCGCAGGTAGATAGGTAGGCAGCGCCTAGAGAGAGTGAATGTCGACGGGTGAGCTTTGGTGTGGTTTGTTTTGGTAGATATAGTCGAATGTGATTTTTGTGGATCCTCGTCTCGTGCGTTCTCCTGGGTGCCACGCAACCAGGACAGACCGACATGGTTGCCAGGCGGGGCTGCCGGCGAGCTGTCGACACGCAGATCCAAGATGCGAAAAGATCTCTCGTTCGTCTGCAGCAGACCACGCGGAATGATTAGGTCTCTCTTTCCGCTGCTCCAGTCGACGCGATTGTGGCACAAGGACAAACGAGAGAGACTTCGACATGTGATTTCTGCGTATCGGCGCCAACCAGATGGCGATGACACGCTGACGGTGTGGTAACCCAGGTTGCCCCCACCAACGCAAGAAAAGTGTGGTAGAACAGCACACTGGGCGATCGACACCACGTATTTGATACTCTGGTCGTGATACGAGTAGCCACAGCGAATCGCGAGTGAGGTCAGACTCAACGCGCCACGAACGCCAGCAGTACTCTTGAGTGGGAGGCGCTGACGCGCCGACTCGAGGGCTGCAACACTTGAAAGGCTGTCCAGAGGCAACTGTCGGAGTGGCGAGATTGAACGTGGACACTGGGCGTCTCGAAAGCTGGCGTCCGACCACCCTCAGGCATTTAGGTGGAGCGCGCGAGCCAGATGGTGACATTCGACAGTGGTTCCTTGCGTAAGTTCCTCTGAGCTGGACGAGCGAGCGTGGAAAAATCCATCCGAATGGCCACGAGCTTCGACGCTGCGGATTGCACCAAGCCCTCGCCTGGAAGAGTTACTACTGGTGCTGGTTACAAGAACCAGCGAGATATCCAATACTCCTTCTCGCTGCGCTGTTGTGCTGCTGAGGCTGCAGTGGCAAACGCCACATGCCGCCGCGCGTAGAGGTGCGCTGCGGAGGATGCGATCATGGGTCGCTCGGCCGTCATGGGCAGCAAGCATCTGGAGATGCACGCCAGAAGGTGTATGCGTGCTGGCGAGGTTTTGCTTTGCTAAAGTCGACGCCTGGGCTCGTCACGCCATGTTCACAAAATGGTGGAGCGAGGCGCAAACATAGCGATACTCTCCCGGGATGAACGGCACCAGCACGCGCGGAGCAAGCACGATATGAGCGCTTGCTTCACGCTTCACACGCATCGCCGCGTCGTGGCTGTCAGTGGGGAGCAGAGTGTGTGAAGCGGGTCGAGGCGACAGTCTCCGCTTCGACAGACAGAATATCGCTGCATGCAGAGCCAGAGCATGCAGCTACACTACTAGCTGCTTTCCGTTCAGTTTCGCCCCTCAGCGCAAGCGTCACGATACTCAGCCCACAAAGTTGCACCTCTGCATCCAAAACACCCTCTCGGGGTGAGCCACAGATCACTTGATCACGCGCTCGCTCTCTCGTCGCCCGCGTCGCTGGCACACGGCAGGCGCGATGCGACTCGCGCGCGGGGTTGGCGAGCTCGATTCACTTGATGCCTCACCAGCTGCAGGAGCACGACCTGCTGATGTTTTCCATCCGTCTGTTCCGAGTGGTGTAAGCATCCGCAAGTGCGCAGAGCGCTCTAAAGTCGCCATAAGCTTGCATGAAGTCGACAGAAGACGTCGACATACCAGAATAGACTGCGCTGCTCGCATACGTTGCAGTGCAAGCGAACCAAGCGCCTCAGCTCTGACTCGCTCGTCCTCCCCACTGCTCGACTCGCCCTTTCGCTGCTGCCATTCGACGATCTGCAGCGCCTTGCCCACAGCCCCATAGCTCGCCAGCATGAGCGCCAACCAGCTCCGCATCCTCTCGAACGCCTCCAGCGCCTCCACCTCCAGCAGCAGCAGCAGCAGCAGCAGCGAGCAGGATGTGGCGGCTGCGGCGCTCTTCGCCGAGATGGCGCAGCTCTTCCAGCTCACACCGCTGCCCAAGCGCCGCACGAGCGCCATGTCGCCGTCCGTCGTGGCGATCGACGCGCTGCTGGACGACATTGACGACCCGCAGCGACTGTTGCACGAGATGGTGGTCGCCACGGCGGCGGCGTCGAATGGCGCGGTGCCTCGCCACAACCACAACGCCACTGCTCACATCACCGCTCGATCGACAAAGAAGCGCAGGATGGCTGCCAGTGAAGGGGAGACTCGCAAACGCAAACCAGCGTCGAAAGCCACCACAGCAGCCCGCACTCCCGCGAAGAGGAACGCCAAGTCCACATCCCGAGTCGCAAAAGCCTCAGGCGATACAAAGCGCTCGTCGAGCGTCAAGACCGAAATCGCAACACCAGTGGTAGCCAAGGCGTCTGCTTACGGTGGTGCTCGACTCGCGACCCAGAGTCAGAGCCTGAGCTCGACTGGGAGCGCCGCGTCAGAGACCCGCGATGTGATGGTGAACGCGTCGCGCGCGCGGCAGAAAGAAGAGATGACGCATCTGCGCGTCCGAGTGCGTGAACTGGAGCGCGAGCTGCTCAAACTGAGCAGCAGAGCCAGTAGCAGAGCCAGCAGCATCAGCTCGCCAGTCAACTCGCAGTTCAAGTCAGACCGTCCGATAATGCAGCCACACCCTCGCAAGCCGATCTGGGAGCGACTCGCGCACAGCGCCAAGGATCGGCAGCGCCGCGCCGAAGTGGAGAACCTGCAGCTGAAAGAGACCGTCGAGCTGCAGATGAAGCTCTCCAAGAGCCTCGAGAAGATCCTCATGAAGCGCGCGAACTTGGCGATCCTCGGCTCGGCATCGCAGCCTTCGTTGCCGTCGTCGCCTCCTGCGAGTCGCAAGCGGCTGCGAGCAGCGGAGAGCTCAACTGCGGTTGCTACTGTTCAGCCCAACGGAGACGAGGACGACCGAGTGTTCCGTGAGCTGGAGTCCCAGCTCGACCAGCAATACGAGTCGCTGGACGATGTCCTCCGAGACACGGGACTGACAACGAAGAGCGCCGAGTGGCAGCGCTGCGAGGTGGTCACGGGCGGCAGCGACGCGTCCAAGCCGCCGATGATGGTCGAGTGTCGAGATGTCAAGCACTTCCCGTTCGCGATGGACGCCGTGTTGGACGCGGCCTGGCGCTGCGCTACCGTGGACGCGATCAAGGACGTGAACTACGTCGCGCAGGTGATCCACCAGAGCGAGAGTGTCGCGCACGCGAGGACGACAATCACGATCAAGCGACAAGCGGACTGCGCCGAGGATCTCGTGCTGCGCATCAAGAGCGTCGTGAAGCGGATCACGGAGCCGCATCGCCACGTCGTGCTGCTCAACTCGGTCGCGACCGTGCCCGTCGCGCAGGGCGGGAGCCAGGAAGCGTCGAGCCTGGAAATCGCGGACCAGGGCTGGGCGACGATCGAGGCGATCAGCGACGACCGGCGGTTCCCTGCAAGCATACTGCGCATGTGCATGCGCGTACGACCGCAGCAGCAGGAGCAACAGCGGTTCGCGAAGACCAAGGCGAGCGGCGTTGCGGCCGCGCTGTCGCTCTCGGGTCTGCTCGTGGACTCGTGCAGCCAGGTGCTGCGCGCGCGGCAGCAGCTCGTCGAGAACTTCCTGCTCGACGGGGAGTTGGTCGTGAAGAATCTCGCGCCGAGCTCTCTACCATGAGCGAGCGAGAGAGAGAGAGAGAGAGTATGCAAGCTGCGTGTTCTGCACGAGCACGGCAAGCAGGTGCTCTGCGTCCGCTCAAGTTGTGTCCACGAGCAGCAGAAGAGGCTCGCAGAAGAGCGGCCGAGAGAGCGAGAGAGCGAAGAGAGAGAAAAGTGGCTGCGGCACTCGCGCCGCCCGAAGCAGCATCACCGCCAACCAATCTCGAATGCAAAAGCAGAATATCGAAGCCAAACCGCGCAACCAAACGTTGTTGAGTCTGTCAAATCCGTTGGACCACTTCGCGAGATGGACTCAACATAATAAATCCCGCCGTTCTTGCGGTGCTGGCTGGGCTCTTGCAGTGCCGGGCAGTGTCCTGCCGCGTCGCGCGTGCTCAGCGTCCTACCGCGTTGCGCGTGCTCAGCGAGAAGCAAGCGGCGCTGCCGCTCTGGCCGCCCGCGCTCTTGTCCGGTTGGGAGCGGCGAGGCGGAATGGCTGCCAGCCGCAGATGCTGGCAGGCGACGCAAGTCACCATGGCTCGAGCGAGGGAGCAAGCGCGGCGCGCGGGTAGGGTTGCAATTCGCGCGCAGCAAAATATTTCCCAAGCAGCAGCGTTTGGGTGTGTGCCAAAAGAATCAAGCGGCGGCGGCGCGCGCACAAACAATCAATCACGATGGGCGTTTAGAGGAGGGCTGCTTCGCGGCAGCGGATTCTGCCAAGCAATGGACTATGTGGAGGTGGTGGCCTTGGCTATTCGGCCTTGGCCATGAGGATCGCAACGAGAGACGCTGCGGCGTGATTAGTCGCAGTCGCGAGGCGCGTTGCTTGCGTCGAGTGGTGAGAAAAACAGATTTGTTCGTCTGCGACTTTGGATCTCGAGAATAGAAATGCTAACCGCCAGATGGAATGTACTGGAATATGACCGCTCTGCCGGAATGGGGACCGTCCTGAGCAGTTCCTTTCTCGTAATCTACGGCATCCACGGTATTATACGCAGCACTTTGTCTGCCGTTAGCAGCAGAAAGTGTGATCATGGCTGTCAAACGATCTGTGCTTGCGCCTGTGAAAAAGCGAAGCTCGTCCTCGGGTTTGTTTACGGACGAATTTGGATGATGCACGCCGATGCGCTGCCGAATCAATCGTTTTCGAGAGGGTTGATGCTCACCTGTCCCCCGTGGTCGCTCGCCACCCGGCGCACCTTTTTATTCGCATGAGCTGTTCATCACGATACAAAGGCACCCTCTTACCAGCGCACACCGCGCGCAACGCATTACCCGAGGCCTTGCTGCGTCCAGCGCGGTACGCTCTGTCTGCGACCAAGGCCGCAGTGTTTTGTCCACCAGCGTTTGGCGTCATCAGCCCTCCCGCGCAAGCCCCCCTTGCTCCCAGAGCGCAAAAACACACAACACACGCACACGCTCGCTCCCCAACAAGCCGACAAGCCGACAAACCGACAAGCCACCTCGACGAACAAGCCAGCAAGTCCACAAGCGAGCGCTACGAGCCACTCATGACGACCGGCGTCCCCACTGCCGCGGCGCACGCGCACGCGCTCCCGCCCAGCCAGCAGCTCCTCATGGCGCCGCCGTCCGTCAAGACCGAGCGCGCGACCGCCGCCGCCCAGCAGCAGCAGCAGCAGGACGAGGACGACGAGAAGCGGCGCGCGACCACGGCCATGGCGATCGTGGAGCTGCTCGCGACCGGCGCCGGCGGCGCAGCGCCGGCGCTCGCCGCACCCGCCGGCTCGAGCAGCAGCGCTCTTTGGCTCGGCAACAGCTTCCACAACGTCACCACCATGAGTCACAGCAGCCACAGCAGGACCAGTACGAGCAATGGAGGCAGCGCGCCGTCATTCCCGGGACTCGCGGCGCTGCTGCCGATGAAGCGGCCGCTCTGGAAAACCGCGACGACACAAAACAGCAGCAGTAATAGCAGTAGCAGCAGCGGCGGAGCAGAGCCGTACAGCAAGTCCACGCACGTGCACATCCAGCCCCTGCCGTCGATCGCGCAGCTGTCCAAGCTCGCGCTCTCGGACCGCTCGTCGCCGACGCGGATTGACGCCGTGGCGGCCAACAACAGCGCCGCCGCGATGGCGTCCGCCAGTCCCGCCATCACGCCGACCGCGTCCCCGCCGTCCCAGCAGACCCCCGCCACTCCTACCGCCACCACCACCACCACCAGTACCAGTGCAGCCGCACCAGCGTCCGTGAACCACTCCCGCAAGCGCCAGAAGGACGAGCTTGACAAGCTGCGCGTCCAGGTGCAAGAGCTCCAGCGCGAGCTGGAGCATGTGCGCTCGCGGCTGCCGAAGAAGCCGCACCAGTTGTACGCGATGAGCGGCGGGCAGATGGGCTTCCACGCGAACGGCGCGTCTCCCGCGGTGCTGCTGCCGTCGTCCGTGGCGATCTGGGAGCGCATCGCGTCGCACCAGAAGGAGCAGAAGAACAAGTCGGAGATGGAGAACATGAAGCTCAAGGCCATGGTGCAGGAGCAGGTGAAGATCTCCAAGGCGCTCGAGAAGCTCGTGAACAAGCGCTGCAAGAACTCGGTACGTAGGCAGCAGCCCATGCAGATGGATATGCACACACACTCGCTCATGTGATTACCATGATTACCCAACTCATGTCCCACGACTAACCACTTCGGCTGTTTACGGTTGGTTGTCTCGTGTCCTACGACAGTCGCTCGAGTCCAAGTTCGCGGCCAAGAGGCTCCGGGTGTGCGACGCGGAGGAGCAGCTGATCTTCGACTCGCTCGCGCGGGAGATCGACGAGCGCTACGCGCACGTGGATGTGGCGTTCGAGAAGCTCGGCATGGCGTTCGAGAAGCGCGAGATGCAGGAGGCGCACATGATCCTGGACACGATCAACGGGCCGACGATGGAGCTCAAGGACGCAACGATCTTCCCGTTCGACGTGGAGGCGATCAACGACGCGGTGTGGCGGTCCATGGAGGTCGAGTCGTTCAGCTGCAAGGAAGCGATGGGCATGATCGAGTCGCTCCTGGTCATGGGCTCCGAGGACACGATGTGTCTCAAGACGACCGTGCCGATCCAGCAGCAGCGCGCGCCAGAGTCGGATCTGAGCATCCGCGCGGTGATCAAGCGCTTCGTGGAGCGCCACCGCGTCGTGATCCTGTGGGAGTCGGTCACAGACTGTCTCAGCAAGCTGCCGCAGTGCGTGTCGGCCATCTCGTCGTCGTCGTCGCCGTTCAAGGATGTGGAGATGCGCGACCGCGGCTGGTGCATCATCGAGTCGCTGCCGAGCCCCCCGGGTCGGCACTCGAGCATCGTGCAGCTGTGCTCGCACATCGCGCCTCGCGTGACTGCCGACGGCTCCGGTGCGTCGTCGTCGTCGCATATGCCAGTGCAGCACATGCACGGGCTCGTGGACTCCATCGCGCCGTGCTACCGGTACATCTGGGGCAACCGGCAGCAGATCATGGAGAACATTCTGATGGAGAACGTCGTGGGGCTGCCGCGATCCGTGCGCGGTGGCAGCGCGTGGCCCACCGAGGCGTCCAGCAGCAGTTCGTCCTGAGACCGTCACCGCGAGTTCAGTTTTGCGATTTCTCGAGAGGAGTGAGAGTGAGAGAGAGGAGAGAGGAGAGGTATTGTATTCTGGTAGTGTAGGAGTAAGCATAGGAATGGTGCAGGGAGAGCGATCGAAGGAAGATTTATGAGAGCGCTCGCGAAGAGGGACTCGAGCGGAGGCAATAAGAGGGACCGAATGGAGACCACCGATCTCGAGACGCTCGATGTCTTGCTGCGCTGGAGATTTGAGTTGGTTATCAGCCGCGGCGGATGTCATCGGTGAAGGAACCACTTCGGTGGTCATCCGTAAAGAATTGGACGTCATCGGTGTGATTACACCCAGCATCGCGATTGTCCTGAACCTGCCCAATCTGATCTCCCTGCCAGAAGTTGTTTCCTTTGCGGCCTTCAACTGACTGAGTTGCACTCACCGAAGTCCTGTCGAAATGGAGAGCCTCTCGAATCCGCAGTATCACCGTTCTGGAATACCAAGTAATCGCAGGCGACCATTTCGAGGACTCATCATCTGTGCGGGACACAAACGCAACAGCTCATTCGAAGAGAAGCAGAGCAGAGTCGACGAGACGAGCACCCAGAGGCGATGGCGCTGACCGCTGACGACGACGCCAGCGCGCTGCTGCAAACCTACGACGCGCTCGACGCGTTCCTGCGCGAGATGGATGCGCTCGACGCGCTCGACGCGCTCGACGCACTCGAGGCGCTCGACGATGCGCTGCCGCTTTTCGGCTCGGCCCCCCGCGAGCAGCTCCCACAACCAACAACACGACTACACCACGAGCAGCAGCAGCAGCGCAAGATGCACGACCGTGCCATAAAAACAGAGCGCGCGTACCAGTCAGGAGCAGCAGGAGCACTAACTACACCATCATTGAGTGCAGCAGCAGCGAGCGGAGTGGTGGCGCGGTCGCCCCGCAAGCGCACGCACGAGAGCCGCACGAGCGTCGCGTTCTCCGTCATCAACAGCAGCAAGCCCGACACAAGCGATCTGCCGGAGCAGCCGTCGTCTCGGCCAGTGCGTCGTCGGCGCCAGAAGGACGAGTTGCTACTGCTGCGGCAGCAAGCGCTGGAGCTGGAGACACAGCTGCAGAGCGTCAAAGCCACGCTGGAGCCGCTCAAGAGCATTCGGCAAGAAGCCGCAGCAGTTGCAGCGGAGACGAGTGTGGACGCCGAAAAATGGGAAGCCCGTGCACTGCAGGCAAAGCGCGCGAAGCGCTCGACCGAGAGCGAGAACGCGCGGCTCAAGGAGCTCGCGGCCAAGGAGCGCAAGGCGTCCTTCGAGATCGAGAAGCTGCTCATCAAGTGCTACACGAGCGCGGTACGTTCTGACTGTGCTGCACTGCACTTTTTCATCTCGAGCGTCCATCTCGACTAAATTCCCCGCGTGCAATGCGAGCAGCTCTCGTTCTTGCCGCACGGACGCAACTTTGGCTTGGCGGTCGAGGCGCAGGACACGTCCCTGTACGAGATGCTCGAGAAGCACGCGGACGCGCACTACCGCAACCTGGAGACGCACCAGTTCGAGTTCTCGTCCACGCCGCAGGTCGTGCAGAGCCGCGAGTCGCGCATCGTGCTCACAGGCAACAAGGAGACCGGCGTGGAGTTCAAGCACTCGCAGATCGTCCCGTTCGAGAGCGCGTCCGTGAACCAAGTGTCGTGGGAAGCGATCACGCGCGGCGACGACAGTACCTTCCAACTCAAAGTCAGTGCTCTTGGACACGTGTACGCACTTGACAAAGTCTGTGAGGCTGACTTTCGCTGTCTCTCTTCATTTGTGCTAGAGCGCCCGCACGCGCGACAACATGATCGCGATCCACACCAAGTTCACGATCCACCGCGAGAGCGACGAAGACATTGAACTTGAGGGGCACCACGTGTTCAAGCGCTTCTGCACCTCGAAGCGCACGACCGTGACGTGGGAAGGCGTGACGCAGTGGAAATTCGCCGACGCAGCAAACGCGAGCGAGGTTCTCTGCTTACCGACTCGCGAGAGCGGCTGGGGCGTCTTCCAGCCGCTGATACTCCCAGGCGCTGTGCCAGTTACGCAGGTTCAGTTCTGCACGTCGACGCTGCCAACCAAGGGCAACGATCTGATAGCGAGCGATGGCGGCAGCGCTGTGACGACGGCTGGAGGGCCCGCCGACTCGGTGCGCCAGGCGAATTTGCTGCGCGACCTCATTATCCCGTCGTTGGAGCAGATCATGATCACCCAGCAGCAGATGGTCGAGAACGCGCTTCTGGACGATTTCATGAGCAAGAAGTAGTAGAGTACGATCGTTGTGGTCTGTGGTGTCATCGGAGACCGAGAAGCGAGAGCGTTTTCAGAGTGATACCAGGACGCAATCAACAACGTTGTTATGAAACTCGAAAACTGTTCACGCATGGACACTGCGGCAGACAACGCAGCACAGCAGCCTCATGTAGAGTCCCATCACGCTGCCTTGATAGAGTGATCGAGCAGCAGGTTCTCGAGCTGCTGCATGCGCGCGGCGAACGCCAGGCGATGTGTCGGCACGACGTTGTCCAGGAGCACCTGAGCTTGTGCGCGCTGGCGCAGCTCTTCGCGAGAATCGCCCATGACGTCCGGCGCCACGATGATCGACACTCGAAACGCGCTCACTGGCGAGCGATCTCCTGAATCCGGGAACGGCAGCACGCTGCCCCAGCCGTGCTCGCGAATGGCGAACTTGGACTCACTGCCCTCGTCTGTTCGGAAGGAGCTCGGCCACTCGCCGACGGACTCCCACGCCATGAAGATGCGGTTCGTGTCCACGTAGCGCCGGAAGACTGACTGCAGTGACACCACGACCTCGTTGTCTTCTGCATCGCGGATCGTGTACTGCTTCGTCAGGAACAAGCTCGACTCGGACCGCTGGACGATCTTGATCGCCGAGTCTTTGGTCTGCAGCATCGCCATCTCCTTGTCACCCCACACGACGTCGTTGATAAGCTGCACGGAGAACGGCACGACCCGCGAGTTGTTGAACAGCAGCGACGAGTCCTCTTCACTTTTCGCGAGCACGTCGATGGCGCGCAGGTTGTCTGGGATTTTCCCTGCGCTGCCGTCGAGACAGCGGCCGCAGCCCCCGTGCTCGAGTCCCAGCCCGGCGTAGCGCGCGTCCAAGCAGCGCTCGAGATCGCGGAACACTTGCGTGTCGACTGCGTTCACCACTCGGAGCGCAGGACAGACATCCACCAAGTCCGTCATCTACACACAAGCAACAAACGTACATCAGTAATGATAAGTAGGCACACCTGCCAAATACAAGTCCAGGCAGACGAACAGCGACCGTACCGATGGACTTGGGTGCTTCGCGAAGACGTCCTCTATGCTGCGCGTCATCAGCCGCGCGTCTTCCGCGAGTTTCCGCAGCTTGGCGTTCTCGAGCTTCGCCTGTTGTCGCGCCCTCAGCTCGCGCGTCACGCGCTCCTTCAGCGCCAGGAGGCGTCTCGTGCTGCGTTGCGCTTCACCATCTCTCGCTCCAGAAGGTGCAGAGCTGACGTCGCTCGACTCACGAGCATCGGGCTGCTGCTTGCGCTGACGCTGCTGCGTTTTCCACTGCTGCAGCAGCTCCAGCTGGGTCTGCAGCGTCTCGACGCCGCCGCGTAGCGACGCGATCTCCTCTTTCTGCCGCTTCCAGGACGTGTTCACAGCGGCCGCGGGGCGGTTGCGCTTGCGCTTCACCGGCGCTCTGCTCACACTGGACGGAGCTGTGTTCGCTGCAGCAGCAACGAGACAACACTCTGCTGTCGAGGCAGCGATCGAACCCGTCGCTGCAGTCGCCACAGCGTCGAGGCCGTCGAGCGTGTCCAGCTCGTCGAGGAAGCGCGCGAGCAGGTCGTACACGTCCGCATCGCTCTCCTCGCGCTCGGTGTCCGCGGTCGCGCGCGCTGGCGCCGCAGTCTTCCGCGCCATCTCGCCCTCAGTCGCTGTGCCGCTTTCTCTGTGAAGAGTGGGTTTCGTTTTTTGCGCTGAGCCGTGCGCCATTTTTGTACGTCATTATATGCACACGTTCGATATGCACTGAAAGGACAGCTAAATTCAACCTGGGAAAGTAAGAGCTCGAGGAAATGAGCCGACTGGACAATTTTGATGGGTAATGAGCGAGATATCAATGCACATTCACAGTATGCTCGGAAGTCTACCTACTTCTGATCTGATGATGCGGTGCACTTGAAACCTGCGTCAAATACGAGGAGGACAGATCTTCCACGCGCGAAGACGGCTTCGCTCTTGCATCCTACGGTCTCGCCCAGCAGAACAGGTACTCTAGAAGGCGGGGTCGCCCAGTACTTTCATCTCGCATGGCTCTCGTGCACTCACGACAAAGTGTCACAATTGCACATTAGCACTACAAGCCGACTTATCGTGCTGCCCGCATGGCATGGTCGAGCACCACGTTCCCCACCACCTGGATGCGCGCAGTGAACGCCGCCTGTTGCGTCGAGAGCACCGCATCCGAGAGCTGCTGGACCTCGCCGTTTCCTGCTGCTTCGTCCGGCGCCACGATGGTCGACATCTGCAGCGCACTCGCGGACGAGCGCCTCGCTGGGTCCGGGAATAGCGTCACGTTGGCCCAGCCGTGCTCGCGGACGACAAATTTCATGGCGGCGTCCTCGTCGTTTGAGGGAATCGAACACTCACCAGCATATTCCCACGCCATGACGAAGAGGTTGTTCACGAAGACGCGCCGGGCTACCATCTGCAGCGTCACCACGACTTCGCTGTTGGACGTGTCGCGGACAATGTACTGCTTGATCAGGTACTGAACGGAGTCGAGGCGGCGAACCATCTTGTGAGGAAAAGCAAGCACAAGTAAGTCTCACGCAGCGATACGAAAGAGTGGCGTTCGGGACTCGAGATATACCTTGATCGTCGTGTCCTTGATCTGCATCTGCCGGACATTGTTGCCGCACCAGACGACGTCGTCGTACATCTTGACGGAGAACGGCAGCACGCGCAAGCTGTGGAAGAGCACCGAGGCGTCCTCGTTGTTCCTCACGACCAGGTCGACCGGACGCACGTTGTCCACGGTGTTCCCACTGCCAGGACAGTGACCAAAGTCTGTTCCGCTCGCGATGCCCAAGCCAGCGAAGCGCGCGTCCAAGGCGCTCTGGATATTGCGATAGACTTGCGCATCGGCGTCGTAGATCACTCGGACGCTGGGCTCACATCCAGCAGACCAGCTGCTGACTGCACAAAGTAAACACGCGATGCATAGAATAGATAAAGACACCACGCACACCAAAGGTTCGCCGAAGGAAGAACATGCACGTGCGCCATCATGATAGCGTACCAATGCACCGGCGACCTTGGCGAAGACGTCCTCCAATCTGCGCGCCATCTTCTGCGAGTCCCGCGCGAGCTTCTGAAGCTTTGTGTTCTAGATGTTCGCTGAGTGGCACGCCTCCATCTCTTGCGTCACGCGCTTCTTGAGCGCCAGCAGCTCGAGGAACTTGTTTTTGTCCACCGGAGCGTCAGACTCTGCCCGCAGTTCACGGTGCCCGTCACTCGTGTCGAAGCCAGTAGTGTACGTATACGTCTCTCGCAGCGGTGAGTGCGGCGCTGGCTGGTGGCACTGCTCTCGCTGCTGCTGCTGCAGCAGGTCCAGCTGGGTCTGCAGCGCCTCGACCCTGCCTTGGAGCGACACGATCTCCTCGCGCTTCCGCTTCCAGTACATGTTGTCTACGCTCACGCGGCGTCTCCGCTTGCGCTTCATGGTCAGCAGTTTGCTCAGCAGGAGTGACGCCGTAGCGGCAGTGGTGGCGTCTATGGCTGAGTCAGCGCGGGAGCCACTCGTGGAGGACAAGCCACCAGGTCGTCGTCAAAGAGCGCGAGGAGCTCGTCGATGGCCGCGGACACCTTGTCGCGTCTACCGGCTCGTCCGCTCGCAGAGGGGCTCGCCGTGGCGCTGCTGCTGCTTCGCGTCACCTTTTTCTTGTTCTTCGTGTGAGCCCATCGCTTGTAAGAGTCAGGCAAGTGGTCGGGCTTGGGCTTGTGTTGTCGATCACGCAGAAAGCTCTTTTTCGTGCTGAATGACAGACAGTATGCACTTGTCGGGCATGCACGCAGAGCGGAATCGCGAGACTTTGTCCGTCAAACAACAGAGAAACAGACGCTGGGAGCGAGAAACTGGGTTTCTCGGCACGCAAGCAAACAGTATGCACTCGCGCGGATGTGATAGCCTCTCTTGATTAGCATGATCCCGGAAAAATGCAAAGGTAAACATCGTGATCTTGATCTCTGTACCCATGGCGGCGTGCTTGTAATCAGCACAAGCTCGCCCCTCTTGCGCATGCGTCTCCGCCTCTGCTGCCGATTCCCCAGCTCTCCGCTCGCTCGATTTCAGCGGGATGCCATATTTCAAACCCTGAAGCCCGTGCTTTTGCAAGGTCAGACTTCGACCATATTGTGCAGGTTTGTCGCATCCACACCGAGAGAAAAGGGTTCCTGCGCCTGTGGAAATCCATCGCTCTCCATCGCGACAAAGCCGACAACTTTCGCCAACGATCTCCTTCCTTCCATTCGTCTCGTGTGCCTGCCACAGCTATGCGAGGAATACTTGCCACCATGTGTGCTCGGCGGTGCAGTGGAGTGATTGGCATGCTCGTATTCGACACAATTTATTACGTACACTTGGCTCGCTGGTCGCGATCGCCATGTCTCCTCGCGAAGTCGTCGCGTCTACGAGGCGATGAGTCGCCGCTTGAATGAGTCGTCGAGCAGTACGTTCTCCAAGTGCTGGATGCGCGCGTCGAACACTTCCGTGTAGATTGGCATGACGACGTCCGAGAGGATCGCGATGTGCTCTGGCTGCGGCGATTTCCGCTCCGCACCGTCCTCAGAGACCCCCGGGCTCATGCAGATGTACGACTGCATAAGACACATCGGCGACGACGACAGCGACATGCTCTTCTTTGGCTTCTTCGTCTTCTCCTTGTCGATGCTGCTGGTCCTAGAGCTTTTCTGCGGCTGCGGATACGGCTGGATGATGCCCCAGCCTTTCTGCTCGATGTCCACGAACTCGCCCGACACATCGCTCGGCCACTCGCTAACGCCGTCCCAGATGATCACGATGCGGCCGTTCTCTGTGAACCGCTTCGAGACGCCGCGCATTTTGATCGTCATGCCTCCCACCTGGAGCTCTTTCTTGAACGCCACAGTCGTACCAGGCTTCTCGTGTATCTACGACAGCAGCAGTCAGCGAACACACACACACGCACACACACACAACTGAACTGTAAGAAGACTGGAAAAAGTGGCATGACAAGGTTCGACGCGCTCGTACATGTTCGTTCCCATGATGCGACCGCGCGATCCTCAGCGCCGTCTCGTTCACCACGTGAGCGCTGAACGGGATCACGCGCGACGACTTGAATTGCAGCATCACGCCGCCTTCCTCGCGGTTTGTGTCGATGCGAGCTTCGCGTAGATCCGTGCGGCAATCCGCGAGCCCCACTGCCTGGAACACGCGCTCGAGCTCGTGGTAGCGCGTCTCAACGTTCTTCTCCAGCGCCTCGAACGCCACCGCGTCGCCTGGGGTGCGTGGCAGCGACTTCGCCGACATGCTATCGTGAAAGCGACCTCCGAACGCTCTCGCAGCTGTCGGCAGCGTCTCTAACAGCGACTCGGATGTCTGCATCGACATTGACAACCACGCGAATGCTGGTTGATTAGTTCGGGACACAGTCCACCTCGACAAGCAATATTCGGTCGACGCACCGCCTGCGAGCGCTGTTTCTCCAGCGCCTTCTCGAATTTCTGCGTCACCTTCACGTGGTCGTTCACGAGTTTGCTCAGGTGGATGTTCTCGAGCTCCGTGATCTGCCGCGTGTGTCGGTTCTTCGCCAGAAACGCCTCGCTCTTCGGCTGCTGCTGCTGTGATGCTGGTGCTGGCACCGGAACTCGAGCGCCGCCTTTCAGCTCTGGCAGCTGTGTCGGCCATCGCCTCGGCACTTTCTGGTCCGGAGACAGCGTGTCACTTCCATACAGTCCTCCTCCGCTGCTGACACTCGCAGGCGGCGGCGACTCCCTCGCTTTCGTCTTGAGCGCCACCAGCTCCTTCTCCAGCAGCACGGCAGACTCGCGCAGCGCGCGGAGCTCTTCGCGCTGGCGCTTGCGCGCATTGTTCCCGCCTGGCGCGCTCTTCTTGACTGGAGCTGCTGCTGCTGCGTGCTTCGCTTTGTTGTTCCCACTCGTCCCGTGATCCTGTGCGCAGATGCCTGTGGTGATAACCGCACCTGCGTCGCCATACACAGCGCTCTCGTGCTTTACCTGCGGCGCCGCGCCGGCGTCCAAGAGCAGCTCGCTTCGCTGCGCGCTCTCGATCATGGCGTCGAAGGCGTCGAGGTCCGCCTGGAAGTCCACGAACGGCGCGTCGTCGCGCGCAGCCGCGGGCGTCAACGCGAGCGAGGGTACGGACGCGGCATCGGCGGCGCTGATCTCGTCGAAGAGGTCGAGCAGCATGGCGTCGTAGGCGGCGGTGCTGCGCGCGCGCTCGTCCACGCTCAAGCGCTCCATGCTCTCTCGTGTGTGTCTCGTGTCTCTCGCTCGGTCGGTCGCTGTTTGGGTGTCTGCCTGCGGAATGCGGCCGAACGAAGCGCTGACTGCATTCGAAGATTCGGGTCCGGTTCGCGGTACCTGCG
>JAADWH010000574.1:0-18682 GCA_023335995.1 Globisporangium nagaii
GGTGGTTTGCAAGCGCACGGATATCAAAATCCACACAAAATGTTGACATTTTTGAAGAGTGCAGATCCCAATCCTCAACTATTTCTTTTGAAAGGGTATGTATTTTTAGTGGTGTATCAATTTGAGAGGATTGCCTGTACTATATTGTGTAAGCGCAGCATCCAACATACAGCTCCCCATAAGTGGACGGAAACGGCTGCCCGTTTAACCGAGCCCAACAGTTCTCTCGTTGCCTTTCTGCTGTCCGCAACCCATCCATCGAAGCACCAGAACGCCATTTCCAAAGATCACGAATCCGGGACGAATGTGCGGGACCACCACGACCATGAGCGCCGACCCAGCGACGTGCGCCGCCCTGGACGAGTTCCAGATGCATCACGCTGCGCTGCGAATGGACGTGCGCATGAGGACGCGGACGATCGCCGGCGAAGCGCGGCTGCACATGCGGCGAGCCGCCGAGAGCGCAGCGCAGTCGCTTCGACTGGACGCGTTCCACCTGCAGATCCACTCGGTGCGCGTGCAGCCGGTAGCTCACGCTCAAGACGGCAGGGCTGTCGACAGTGGAGAGCTGGTCGACGCAGAGTGGAGTGTCAAGCCGTTCACGTCGTTCGGCGACGCGCTCGAGATCGTGTTGCCGCAGACGATTCAGCACGAGCGCGAGTTCGTGCTCGTGATCACGTACGAGACCGATGCGGAGAGTCCCGGCGTGTGCTGGCTCGCAGAAGAGCAGACCGCAGGCAAGTCGCTGCCGTACATGTACACGCAGGGCCAGGAGGTGCTGAACCGCAGCTTCTTCCCGTGCCAGGACTCGCCGTCCGTGCGCATCACGTACTCGGCGTCGGTCACTGTCCCCGCCGAGCTCGTGTGTGTCATGAGCGCCAAGCTGTGCTCTGTGGACACGGACGTGGCCGAAGGGTCGTGCACGCGGTACAATTTCGAGATGCGCCAGTCGATCCCAGTGTACCTCGTGGCGATGGCAGTTGGGGATCTCGTGTCTGCAGAGGTCGGGCCGCGCTCGAGCATCTGGACCGAGCCGTGCATGCTGGAGGCGTCCAAGCGCGAGTTCGAAGGCGTGATCGAGAAGTACCTGCGCACGGGCGAAGAGCTCTTCGGCCAGTACCAGTGGGAGCGCTACGATGTACTGGTCATGCCGCCCTCGTTCCCGTACGGCGGCATGGAGAACCCTCGCCTGACGTTCGTGTCGCCGTCGCTCATCGCTGGCGATCAGTCGCTATCCTCAGGTGCGTGCTGCTTGACATGCATCTACTACTGACGGTGTGTGAGATAGCGGACGCACTTGCCTCGCTGACGCCTCGCGTTTGTTGCTGTTCGCAGTCATTGCTCACGAGATCTCGCATTCGTGGTGAGTTTTGCTGGCGTTGCTCGCTATTGGTTCTGCTTCGACAGCTTCTCATAGACGCGTGTGTGTTCTGCAGGTTCGGCAACCTCGTCACAAACGCATCGTGGAGCGATTTCTTCTTGAACGAGGGCTTCACGATGTACGCCGAGCGCCGCATCACCGAGGTGGTTCACGGCAGGTACGACTGGTACTTCTTCGTTCAGGGATGGCGTTTATGCGCTTGTGATCGTGATCCGCTGACACGAACTATCTGCCTGCTGTCGATCATCTCGTAACGTATACAGAGAGCTCATGTGTCTGAATGCGAAGCTCGGCGAGGCGTTGCTGCGCGAGGAGATTTCGTCGCTCGGCGAAGATTCGCCGCTCACGCGGCTCCGCGTCCCGCTGGAGCAAGGCATTGACCCAGGCGACTGCTACAACCAGTGCGCCTACGAGAAAGGCTACGCATTCGTGAGCTACCTGCGGAGTCTCGTTGGCTCGGACAAGGTACTCACTCGACCCCCAACCAGTGGCTTCCATATTCCAGGGACTTGACTCAGCTAAACTCGCGCTTTGCACCATCCCACAACAGGTATTCGACGCTTTTCTCAATGCGTACTGCGCCAACTTCCGCTTCCAGTCGATCGCAGCGGAAGACACGATCAGGTTCTTCCTCGACTACTTTCCACATCTCGCTACCGATGGCGATGGCGCGGAGCTCAAAGGTCCGATCAAGTTTGCCACGTGGCTGCACGCGCCTGGGTACCCCGAGTACACGCCGGACCTGTCGGACGCGAAGGAGATGATGGAGAGCTGCGAGGCGCTCGCGTACCACTGGAGCGCGTCGTCACACACGCCAGTGCTCGCGAACGTGCTGTACCTGTCCGACGAAGCGAGGCGGTGGCCAGTGTTCCAACTGCTCTACTTCCTCGACTGTTGCTTCACCGCGCCGTTCTCCAGCAACGACGTGATCATTGCGCTGGGCGACACGCTCGCGCTCTGGGAGTCGAAGAACGCCGAAGTGACGTTCCGCTGGTCGCAGGTGCTTATCACGAACCAGGTGGAGGCGAGGCTGGACTTTGTGCGCGCGTTCCTGCAGCTGCAGGGCAAACAGAAGTTCCAGATCCCGCTCTACCGCCTGCTCTCGACGAGCGCGAGTCCAGCGATCCGTGCGCTCGCCACGCAGGTTTACGCGCTGACGAAGCCGTCACTGCACGTCATGGTGCGCGACCGCATCGAGATTCTGCTGGACGCGATGGCTTGATCGCACCAATCTCAGCAACAGCGAGCGCATGAGAGAACGAGTATGAGGGAGAGGGAGAAAGAGGGAGCCGTGCAGTGCATAATGCTACATCACAAGCAGCTTATCCAATCGTTTGCCTCATTCCTCAGAATCGGAGCTGAGTCTCTCTCGCGGTGCTGCTGGCGTTGTTGCTGGTGCTGCGTGACATCTGGCGCTGCTTCATGGCTGCGCGGATGCGCTCCAGCTCGAGCGAGTAGCTCTGCACACTGCACGTCAGCACATGCCAACCATCAAGAGTTACACAGTGAGCGCCAGCGCACCGCTCGGGGGCGTCGGGTGGAGCCGCACGCACCTCTGGAGCGACTGCGCGAGTGCCTTCGCGGCCTGCTCGTCTTGCTGCTGCTCCATCTTGTCAAAAATGGGGTTTTGGCAAATATTGCTGCTCTCGCATTCCATATAAAAAGGGTGTATGGATACGAAAGTGCAGTGCAACCATATCGAAGAGGTTGGTGTGCTGCCATGGGCACAGTGTACCGTTTTTGAATTTTCGTATCGAGCGGGGACGGTCACTTCAGCTCGCGAGCTCACCGCGCCAACGGAAGCCCAACGCGCGCACGGACGATGCGGCGCCGCCTGCGGCAGCGGTACGTCTCGGAGTGTGTTGCGTGCTGACAGACGGACGCGTGGTGCCAGCACCGCGTTCCAGGCGTCTGCAACTGAGCAGCAGAGCAAATGCTCCACCACTTGTTTCCCAGCGGCGATCTCTGATGCGTGCGTCTGGCGATTTGTGTATGCACAGCGCCGAGAGAGAGCAGGATGAGGATCGCGCTCGTGATGCTGGCGACGACGACGCACTATTCGTCGCATCTAGCGGGTCAGAGAGAAGCAGGAACAGCAGCAGCTCGGAGACAGGGGAGAGCGCTGATACAGGAACTGCGACTCGGCGGCGACTGCGGCAGAAACTCGCTGATGCTGACGATAGCGCCGGTGGAGACGACGACAACGACGCTGGGATGGCAAAGGCAGCAGAGACGATCATAGTCCTCGACAGCGACAGTGACGACACCTCTGCCACGACAGCAGCAGTAGCAACAGCAGCAGCGGATACAACCGAGTGGGAGTGCTCCAAGTGCACGTATCTGAACGAGACGAGCAGGAGCATGTGCGAGATCTGCACGAGCCCGTGTCCGACGCGGAAGCTGCGGAACCTGTCCCAATGGCTCGCGCCTGCAGGCGCAAAGCGAACGAGCAGGATGACGAAGACTGAGAAGGAGGGCGAGCCAAACGCAGCAGCCAAGAAGCGCAAAGCGCCGCCGCTTGAGGTGATCGACAGCAGCGGCGGCTCGGACTTGGACAAGAGCGACAGCAAGTTCAAGGCGCCAGTGAGAGCGTCCACGCCCAGTAAGCAGGGAGCAGCTCAGTCGAATGCGCTCTGGGCGGACACACACAGTCCGGCGACTGTAGAAGAGCTGTGCGTGAACAAGAAGAAGATCCAGGAGCTCTCCGACTGGCTCAACCAGAGCGCGCGGCCGCTCTCAGCCGCCATGGCAAGCTCCTTCCACGCGCGCAAGCGGCTGCTCTTCCTGTGCGGACCTCCGGGCTCTGGCAAGTCCACGGCTGTCCGGTGCATCGCCAAGCAAATGGGTCTCGGCGTGAAAGAGTGGGACGACAACACGAGCGCGGGCAAGCTGAGCTACGAGCGCATGCTGCAGGATCACTTCTACATGCAGCAGACGTCCGGCGCCGACGACTTTATGGACTTTATCGCTCGGTCCGTCAACTACGCAGCACTGCCCATGGTTCCGGTGGTGACAAGCGGCCGGCGGCAGGAACGACTACGGAAACGAAAGCTCGCGGCGAGCCAAAGTCAAGTGTCACCACTGCTACAGCAGCAGCCGCAGACTGCGAGCCAAGTGATTCTGATCGAGAACTGGCCACAGAGTTGGTCGAAGCCCGGCTCGGCGTGGGAAGACAAAGTGCAGAAAGTGTTTAGACTGATCGTCGACCCTGCTGGCAAGAACCAGTTCCCAGTGGTTTGCATCTTCAGCGACGTGCGCGAGAGCAAAATCGACATGAAGCAGCTGGCAAAGCTCTTCTCCCCCGAGGTGATGAACTCGCCATTCACGACCGTGATGAACTTCAACAGCGTCACTGCAGGTACGGTTCTCGCATGAGTGTGCATCTCCGACAACAATGGGGCTAATCGATTTCTGACTGTGCTGTCACTCTGCGTTGCCTTCGACTCTCAGCTCAGCTCAAGAAACAATTGGTTCGCATTGCCGACTTGGAGCGCTGCAGCACGCACCCTCTAGATATCCAGCAGGTCGTCGACAAGAGCGGCGGAGACATTCGCCATGCGATCAACATGCTGCAACTCGTTGTGCATCGAAGTCAGCGGAGGAAAGAGCAGAGCATGTCTGCTTTCGCTTCCCAGAAAACCAAGAGCTCCAAGAAGAAGACGACCAAGTCCGCTGGTGCTGGTGCAGCAACTCCAACCAGCTCGAAGCGAAGCGAAGAAGAATCGACATCGACACATCGCGACGCTTTTCTTTCGGATTTCCACGTTGTCGGAAAGATTCTGCACGGAAAGATGAGCAAGAAAACCAGCAGCGGTGGCGGTGCTGCCGAGAAGAGCCACGTGGACTTCGATCAGATGGTGGACGTATCTGCGATGTCGCTGGAAAAAGTCCTGGAGCTCGTGCACGAGAACTGCGTGGGCTACTTCTCGCAAGTGGACGACCTGGGCGACGCGATGGAGCTGCTGAGCATGTCGGAGAACATTCTCGCCGAGTCCTACAAGGGCAACTCCAACTCTGAGGTATGCGATCTGTCTCGAGCTGAGCTTAGTGGTGTCGTTCTCTGTCACTCACATGTGTGTTGTGCACACATCTTTTCAGGTGTTCAAGCGCGCTCGCGAAGTCGCCCGGGCGATCATCGTCCGCAGTATCGCGCTGACAAACGACAATCCTACGCCGACAGCATTTCGTCCCATCACTGGAGCCCGCGGCTTTGCCACACGGCAGCGAGTGGCGTGGAAGAAAGAAGAGATGTTCCGGTTCACACGCGGGAGCGACGCTGGCGGGCTTGAGGGACCGAGTGGTTCGCGCAATTTCCACTATCTCTGCAGTGGCGACACGTTCGCGTTCGATGTTGAGCCGTATCTCGCGCTGATCCGGAGCAGCGACGCCGGCTCGATGGCAGCGAATACAGTGTCCGCTGGAGCGGTCAATGCGAGTGGCACCGGTGGAAGTGGCGTTGAGCTGCGAGAGGAAGTCGACGATGAGATCGAGAGCAGCGACGGAGACTGGTGACTTGAGATGCAGTGATCTAAGCAAACAACTGATCCACCATTTCGCTTCATCTGCATACAATTTACACGTTTCTTCGATACCAGCCCTTTACTCTCTCTCACCAAGTCCAGCGTGACGTGTCGCTAGAAATCGGGGAGCACGACTGCTGCTGCGCCGCCAGCGTTGATTGCCGACTTGCGAATCGCCGAGTCGTACTCTCGCCGTCTCGCAAAGCTGCTGTTCTTAAGTTTGTCAGCCGTCGAGCTCTCAGCATTCGTCGCGGATGACGCCGCCGCTGAAGTCGCTGCGCTGCTGCTGCTACCACTCGAGGCTGAGGCTGTTGTTGCTGCTGCTGCCGAGCGCTCTTTCTCCTTCTGGTCGATGATCATCCCCAGTCGGCACTTCTTCGGCGTATTCGTCACTCCCGACGTCGGTGCCTTGGGTAGTCCACCAGCAGTGGCAGTACCAGCTGCAGCACGATGCGGACTCTCAGC
The DNA here is from genome assembly GCA_023335995.1 of Globisporangium nagaii. Lineage (NCBI taxonomy): Eukaryota > Oomycota > Peronosporomycetes > Pythiales > Pythiaceae > Globisporangium > Globisporangium nagaii. Next base: position 6,367 of record JAADWH010000574.1, read on the forward strand.
TCCAGAGCCCAGCGACGCGGACGATGGCTCGTGGACCTCCTGGAGCTTGTCGGTGCTTGAGAGCGGCAGTTCCAGCAGCAGACTCATCTCGTGCCCGACCCAGCGCACAATGTACTCGCCATTGCGCTTGCGGTTCAAGTCGCCTTGCAGCCGCCGCGTCGCAGCGTAGTGGTGACTGTAGCCCGAGTTCTGTCCGTTCTTCCTCGAGACACCGTCGCCGTCGCGCAGTTTCTTCTCCAAGTTCGCGAGGCGTTGGTGGCAGTTGAGCTGACCCAGCGAGTGCTTGAACCACTCGTACAGCGTGAGCGCCTTCGTGAAACAGTTGTGTGCGCCGCGCAGGTTGCCCTTGCGTGTGTGGATCATGCCGATCGCACTCAGCGACGCGGCTTGCCCGATCTTGTCGCCGACCGCTTTGTAGAGAATCAGCGACATGCCAAACTGCGCCTTCGCTTCGTCAAACTTCGTCTCCGTGGTCAGCAAGATGCCCATGAGCTTGCGCGTGTTCGCCTCGCTCCGCGTGTCCTTGTGGTGCTTCGCGATGTGCAGAGACTTGTTTGCCGCGTTCCACGCACCGCGATGGCGACCTGAGAGGAACAGCGCGTGCGCGAAGAAGCAGGCGACGTCGACCACGTAGCTCCCGATCTTCTCGCGCAGGGTGGAAGCAGCAGCGGACGAAGAGCAGTCGACGCTCAGAACAGATCCATTGCCGCCGTCATACCCACTCTGGTTGTCTGGGTGCGCGCTGCCAGTACCATCAGCTCGCTTCGTTTCTTGCCCCCACTCGTCGATCATGCGCAGGTGGAGGTCAAGGATCATCCACAGATTCGACTCGTGCATGTCCAGAATCAAGTACGAAGCGCTTGAGCGAGCCGCGAGCGTACAGATGTGCTGAAACACCCAGTAGCTCACTTTCCAGAAGTGCCGCGCAGTGTTGTACAGGAACAGGTCGCGGTCGGCACTGCAGATCGACGCGAGCGCATCGTTCTTCGCGCCGTCACCATCGTACATCCCCAGCAGACTGCGCGCGTAGCTCGTAATGAACGGGAACGTCGAGTACGACACGCATACGGACATGATCTCCGCCTGGCTGTCCAGATGCTCGACGTGTTCTGCCAGCCGAGTCGCGCGTCCGCTGCGCGTGAGCGTGTTGAGCATGTGCTTGTCTGTCGAGGCGCCGCGCGTTGCGTTGTTCGCGCTGTCATGGTCCGCCACGTCGCTCCTGCTTCCGCTCGCGCTGCCACCGCCACCGCTGATGTAGTCGCCGTATGATTTTAACGCCGAGAGGAGCGTCTGGTCGTACCCGTCGCTCGCTCGAGAACCGCTGCGAGAAGAGCTCCGCCGCTGACTGCTGCTGCTCCCACCTGTGACGCCGCCGCGCTTCGGCAAACCTCGGTTCGCGAGCGCAAACCCAGGGATGCGGTTTCGCTGGATCAGAGAGAACCGGAGCAGCGTCTCCACCAGCACTTCCCACTTGTTGCCCCACAGGCTTTTAAAATCCGCGGGCATCGCTCCTGCGGGCAGCAAGCCCAGCAGTGCGAAGAAGCGGATCGCGTCTTGTCCGTGGTGCATCTTCACCTGCTCGAGTGACACGCCGAGGGACGTCACGAGCGTGTTCACGGCACTGCGGTCGTGTGCTGGTAGCCCGACGACCTGGAGCTCGCTCACGCCTCGACTCAGCACTGCGCGCGTGAGCTCCGAGAGCGATCGGTCTTGCAGCAGTGGCGCGCAGAGCGAGATCGCCTGCGGATGACCGTCGAGGAACGCCATCAGCGGATGGTTCGTGAGCGCCTCCAGCACGGACGCCGAGCGCGACATTCCGTTCAGCCCGCTCGTGTCGATGTCGCCGATCTCTGAGAGCAGCAGTGGCCGCGGGGACTGCTTCAGGAACAAATCAGCCGCATGGAAATGCGACAAACGGTTGAGCGACACGACTTTCTCGTCAAAGCCCGCCATGCCGCCGCCCATCGCCTGCCGCGCAGTCATGAGGAACGACAGCTGCGGCGTGTTCTGCAGCAGGTGCAGCAGGAACTCGCGCACTGGCGACGGATTCGCGTTGATCGGGTCCTCCATGTTGTCCATCACGAGCAGCACTTTCAGCTCCGAGAGCACTTGGTAGAGCGGCATCTCCTTCTCGCGACCGCCTTCGGGGAACAGCGAGCTCTTGATCGCCGACTCGAGTCCTTCGAGCGACTGCACGCCTCGCAGGCGGATGAACGCGACGCCGTCGGGGAACACATTGCGGTCTGCGAGGAAGTGCGCGAGTTTGATCGAGAGCGTGCTTTTGCCGATGCCCGGCGGGCCGCGCACAGTCACGAACCGGTGCGCGTTCACGAGTCCCGCGAGCGCGTGGAGCTCCTGCTCGCGACCGACAAAGGACTCGGAGATCGCCGGCAGCGTCTTGGAGAACTTGTTCGAGGGACTCACGTCCACCCACTTGCCCACGGAGATGTCGGAGAACACAAAGTGCACGGTGGACGCGTTGCATCTGCAGCTCTTGTTCTGGAAGTTGACCTCGATCGCCTGCGGCACGTCGGCATTGCTCGCGACAGACAGCGGACACGACTCGGTGTGGAGGCTCGAGGACTCGAGTAGCACGAACTTGTCGCCCTCGTTGTCCGGGATGCGCATCTCGGCGCTCACGCGGACGCGTGCGATCTCGAACGCCTGGTGCACCGTCTTGCCCGCGAGCGCGGCGTGGTAGAACGAGTGCGAGAACATGGACGACGACTCGTCCAGCACTTTGTCGTCGCAGCGCACGCACACGACGTGCGCGACGCCCGCCTGGATGAACACCTCGCCGATCTCCTTCGAGTGGCACGACGACACAAACACGAGCTTGAGCGTGCCGCTTGCGCCTCGCTGCGACGACGACACGGACGACAGAGTTCGCGCGAGCGCGCCTGGTGTACTGCGCGGTGGTGCATCCTCGTCAAAGCTCTCGCTTGTCCCAGCAGACAGTCCACTGCTGCTACTGAAAGCCTCATCCGCCAAGAGCGCACCGCCGCTGCCGTTCAGGATGCTGCGCAGCGTCGTGGCGTCTACCAGGTGCGCGAGGCCGCTGCAGTGCGTGTCTTCGAACACGAGGAAGTTCTTCTTGCCGGCGATCTGCCCGCCATGGCCACTGAAGTGCAGCACCGTCACGCCACGGTCCAACACTCTGCGCAGCGAGTCGACGGTCGCGACCGTGCGCATCGTGTGGATCGCACGCTGGCACTCCTGGAAGATCTTGCTCAGGTGCATCTGCTCGAGACCGATGTTGAGCGTCGGCACAGGCTTCAGTCGGCGACCTGACGAGCTACTGCTGCTGTTATCGCCGGCTTGGAACACGAACGGCAGCGAGTAGAGCGTTGCGAGGTCCACCCACGTGTTGTGGATGCCGTAGACGCTCGAGGTTTCCGTGAGCGTCGTGCAATCCGAGAGCGTGTCGCTCTTGTCCTCTTCCTCGTCCAGCGCGCCGTCCGCGTCATCTCCACGGCGCTCTCGCGAAGCTCTGGCGTCTGGGCGCGGCCCGTCAAGCACGGTACGCGCGATGCGCTCGTTCGCTTCTTCGTACAGTCTCTCCTTCTTGCGGCTCGCACGCGCTCGACTGGCACTTTGCTCCTCCTCCTCTTCCTCCTCCTCTTCATCAGCGTCGGCATCCGCAGCAGCGGTAGCAGACGCGCTCTCACTCGTGGACGCCTCCTGGTTGCTCTCTACCGAGAGCTGCTGCTTGGCGAGCAGCAACTGCACCGCCTTGCGCTGAATGGTCGCGAGGAACGCTGCGTCGGCGCCATCTCGCCGTCCTGCATCTCGCTGCTGGTGCTCTTGCGCGTCGCGCTTCACGGTGGTGTCGTGCTGCGCGAGGAGCTCTACGAGCGCCCAGAGCTCCTGCTGCAGCTGCGCGGGCGTCATCGCGACGGCGACGGCACCACCGCCGCCAGCCAGCGCCTGCTGCTGCGAGTCGCTTCGTGTCATCCGCGGCAAAACTTGCGAACTGTGGCTGTCGTTCTCTTCCACGGTGCTGCCTGTTCGAAGTGCACTGAGGGACCGTGTAGTGGACAGCCGCTGTTTGTGCAGGGCATGCATTCGTAAGGAGCATACAGATCGACAATGAGAAATCTGCGATGCGTTTACAGAGGGTATACCGTTCTGCGTTGTACCATGCTCTCGCGTGTCGCTTCAGTTTGATTATTCCGTGGCTCTTCATCTGTGCCGAGTGCTTCTGCTTTGCTTGCTTGTGTGTGTGTGATGAGCGCCAGCACCGCCACCAGCTACGAGATAAATACGTGTACAGCTGCGCCTATTGAGCTGTTCATTCTCTCTACAGTGGTGCCTGCGCTGCGCCGTCCCCGCCGCTGAGCTGGTGCACGGAGCAGAGGTTGCCGTTGCGCTCGTACGCGGGCTTCTTGCAGCCCGGCACGACGCAGCGCTTGCCTGCAGCATATAAATCCGCAGGAGCGACAGCCTGTCAGTCAACAGCTACGCACGCGCAAGAGCTCGATAGAACAGTGACGCAAGCAACGCACCGCCGCCGTGTGCCCAGCAGAGACCGTGGGAGACCGCGGTCTTGGTGCAGCCGTCGCCGCTGCAGTTCTTGCCGCCGCCGTGGGACCAGCAGACGCCGCGCGACTTGGCGCGGTTGTCGCACCCGTCGATCGTGCACTTGGTCGAGCCGCCTGTGCACCAACCATAGCATGCAGAAAGCGCCTGTTAGGACTGGACAGTTGGACGCTCGTTGGCGCAAGTGGGAACGGGCGGATGCATGGACGTACCGTGCTTCCAGCAGACGCCGAGGTTCTTCGCGCTGCTCGTGCAGCCCGCGACCGCGCACCGCTTGCCGCCCTGCGCATCGAACACACACGAGCCACAGAACCGTCATCGTCAGCTCCAGCACGCACGACGAAAATACGTGACATGATTATCAGAGCAAGAGTGTGCACTTTTGCGCCGCTTGCAGAGCACAAGCAAGTGCACTTGCGCCGCTTGCACTTGCTGATGCGCGCCACAAGTGCGTTCGTTGCTGCTTGTGCTTCGAAATTCGAACGATAGCAAGCGAGCGAGCGCACTCGTTGGCGGACGCGACTATCGAAAGAGGGACAAGCAAGGGAACGTACCCCATGGCCGATGCAGAGCCCGCGATTCACGACGTAGCGCGTGCAGTTCTCGAACTTGCAGATGCGCGACTTCTTCATCTGATGGCGGTTCGCGGCACTGCTGCTGCTGCTGCTGCTGCTTCCAGTCGCCGCTGACGCTCGCCTCGTGGCGCTTGGCGCCTTGCCCGCTGCTCCTCCTCTGACTGAAGCTGCTGCTGCTGCTGCTGGCGACGATGCGCTATAGCTGCGCTGCTCTAGCTCGCGGCGGTCTGCAAGTCCACACGAGCACGAGAAAGAAAAACAAAGTGAGAAACCTGTGCGATAAAGTGCATGGAAGCCGCATGCACGGGCTCAGCGAGCGCACCATAGCTGGCGTCGCTGGAGGCGTCGCCGCCCCAGTCGCCATCGTCGTCGTCGTCTTCGTCCTCTAGCTCGTCATGGTCGCGTGCTCCTCGCTCGCGGTGTTGGCTGCTCTGTCTATCGTTGCCGAGGATGAACGCGAGCGAGGACTTGCCGGACTCCGCGTGCTGCTGCGACGCGTCGTTGCTGCTGTTCTGGTCGCGGTTCTCGTTGTTGCTGCCTTCGTCGTCGTCGTTGTTGTCCATATCGTCGGTCTCTGCTGCGTTCATGATCGCGTCGAGTCGGAGCGACGATGCCGGTCGAGATGGACGCGCGCGCGTCGTTGGTGTCGGCGCGAACGGGTACGTCTGCTGCATGCGCTGCGCGAGGCTCTTGGCTGCCGCTGCGGCGGTGGCATCGTCGTCGTCCGTCGAGTAGTAGCTGATGTTGTTGCTGTCGTCGTCTGCTGCTGCTGTTGCTGCTGCTGTTGTCGTTGTCGCTGGCCTCGCGCTGCTGGTGGCGTCGACATCTTTGTGAGCTTCTTCCATGATCGCCGCCGTCTCTGTCGTCGTCGTCTCGGACTGGATCATCACCAAGCGAGTGGTCAGCGTCTGTCTCCTTCCGAGTGTGTGCGGCTCAAAGAGACTCCACCGAGAGGCTCGAGAAGACTTGCGACAAAAGGGTACCCACCCGCGTAGTGCGTGGTGTGTGTGGTGCGTGTGTGTGTGGCGCCTGACTCACTCCGAGTGATCAATCGAAGAGCTCCAAGCGTGTGGCTGAGACGCTGCCACCGCCTCTACACTCGCGGTCGTTTCGGAAAGTGAGCAGCAAGCGATCCCGCGTGCGTGCGGTGCTTGCTTGCTTGCTGTGCACGACCTGCCTGCGGGCGTTCGTCCGTCGAGTTTTTAGACTCGCGGCCGCCTCCCTCGTTCGCTGTGTGTTTGCTTTTTTCGCTGCTCCGTCGTGTGCGTTGCTGTTCACATCCGCGACGACAAATCAACTCGCTCGCTCGCGTGATGGGCCGCAGGGTGGAACAAGTGGTCTTGAGGGCGGAGAAGGAGGCAAGAGAGGGGGACGGCCGGGGGAGAGACGTCAGGGCGTTCGGCGAGCCACTTGCGATTTCTATGGCGCGCTGTTGGTAACGCCTCCCACGGAAAAGAAACTACACGAGCACGCCCTTGCTTGCTCGTCTTGCCTTTGCCTCAATCGTTTGCGTTGATCGTTTGCACGAGGCGAGCAGGATTGTGATGGCACAGCAAACGCAGCTGGCGCGCTTTCCGGCGCCGCACCGAACCAGCCGGGAATGCACACCACGTGCGCGTTCGTAGTCGGCGGCCGCGAGCGTCGTCATGTTCGCTGCGCGGCATCCGCTCGGCCCTCCCAGAGACCAGCCAGTTGACTGACTCGTTTTGGGGCTGGCTGGCTGCCACGACTGAGTCAAAAACTCCATCACCACTTGACTTTTTGTGAGCTTTTCTGAAAGGTTGAAGGCTTTCGATCGATGAAAGTGAAAAAAGTCAAGGATCGGAGAATCCTTGGCGAGCTTGCTGTTGCCAGGTTGTGCTGCTCGTTGTCGAGCTCGGGACGGAGCGCTTGCGCGGACGACACGCGTTGCTGGTCGGCGGGGCTAGAAGGAAGCTGTCGCGGCGAGCGCTACTTGCACCAACACCGCTGTGCATATCATGGACGAAAGAAACGCACACATTCCAAGCGAAAAGCTCACAAAAGACCAACCAAAGCGTTGTGGCGGATGAGACGACGCGAGGCTCGTGCGCCACCGTCAATCAGTCCGTCCATCCGCAGTTGCAGCCTTAAGAAGAGCCTCTGGCTGAACCCAAGCCGCTGGTACTCACGCTCCCGCTCGCCTGTCCTCACGACACACACACACATGTCCAGCTTTTGCAGCACTACTGAAAAGTGCTGGTGCACTTCGGTTTGCATCGTTTTGTGTCTTTGCAAGCACATTTCGCCGCTTGATTGGCCAAAATCATCGCTATTGCATCATCATCACAACCAGCAGCAGAATCTGCTCCCTCCATCCGTCCCAAACCAACTGCGCACGCACCTGTCAAAGTCACGCGCGCTGACGTGAATGGAGCCGCTGTCGTTCCGACCAGCAGCTGGGATCCTACCGAGGTCAGGCGCTCCATCCGTCGGGGCGGCGGCGCTCGCATGCGAGTCGCAGACTTCTAACTGGCAACGGGATGGCGCTGCAAGCTGCGTCGATGCAGCTTGTCTGTCTATGGAAGAAACATCACATAAAGGAAGGATTGGCAAAGTACTCGCCAAGATGCGCGTGACAGCACGAGCTGGACCAATGCGCGGTGTCCACGGATGCCGCGAGTCGCGAAATGAAATCGATGGCTCGTGCGAGCTTTCCGCCTCGTGCAGCACCTTCTACAGGCGCTGAGACGTCAGCTTGCTTTCCATGGCACGTGCGGACTGCTTTCCACGGCTCGTGTCATTACGAAGTACGTGGCGCTCGAGGCTTCCAGAGATTGTCTGCTGGCGCGATTCGCGGCGAGCGATTGACAACCGCGCGGAGCGAACGAATAGAACAGCGAATGGGGCATCTCGAGTGGAGAACGGCGTCGCTTTCGTTTTTCCTCGGACGGACAGTGAGGTCAGGACATCCACGACACGAGCGCGTCTTCTCGCGCAGCATTTCGGAGACGCAAGTGGCGAGATCCCCGTGCAACTGTGCGTTGCGTTACCACCGTTTAGGAGCCGCATCTTTACCTTTGCCGCATCAAAAGCGAGGGACCGAATGGGATGGCAATGCGCCATTTGGAGCTCGAGCAGCGAGATAAGAGATAGATAGATAGAGATAGATAGAGAGAGAGAGCTCTCCTCGAGACGCTCAGGAGCTCCAGCGCCGTGATCACAGCGAATGCACCAGCAGCAGCAGCGGCTCTTTTGTGTGCGTCACGGAGGATTTCGCTGCACGCTTTTATGCTCATTTGTAACGCTCGCAGTCGTGAAATTGAGGTTGCGGAACGTCAAAATGGAGCAATTTGAGGCGTCCAAGCTGACAATTGGAGCTGCAAAGCTGAAATATCAAGCATGGAAAATAGAAGCTTCCAGTCCTCGCTTTCTTCTATTTTCTTTTCCTTATATTTCTGGTTGTCCTGCTCTCCAAGTCATTCACTGCTGTGCGAGCTGTGTGAGAGTGTGGCATACCCACGAGTTCAAGACTGCTATGGAAATGCAGCAGCAGCGCATTTCGATCCTGCCAGCACTTGGTCGACTCAATCGATTCCTGCAAGTCGTCCCGTCAAAAGCTCACATTTGATCCAATTTTCGAGGATTGCTTCCGGAAAGTCGTTCGCCGCTGTCGTTTCATGTACACTTTCGCTATCTCCGCCATTTTACTGCTACGATCCTTCGATCGTTTCGAAGCATACAAATGCCATATATAAGCCTACTGTCTAAAACACAAATACGCCTTTTGCAGCTGCATCCCTATTACAAGAGGCCCAAACGGCGCTTCGATCGGAAACGAAACAAATCAAAACGCGATGCATCGCGCAGAAACGCCGCGTCCCATCACATTCCCTGCGCAGACGTCGGAAGAGCACGAGCGAGCAACAGAGCGATCTGACGCCCACTCAGCAGCAGCAGCAGCAGCAGCAGCAGGGAGCGTGAAGGCAACGACGACACCGAGACCCGAGACATTTCCCGCATCGATACGGCGCCGCCGCCGTCCTCCAACTCTCGCTCGAGGACGCTTCAACATCGCTTTCACTCTCGGTGACGCAGCAGCGCTGGGTTGATAGATCAGCGGAGATGCGGCAGTGGAGCCTGCTGTACGCGTGCTCGCTGCTCGTGTCGAGCGTCGCGGCCGCGGTGATCGCCACGAGCATCTACCGCCACTCGGAGCTGCGCGTGTCGGCCGTGCGCTTCATCTTCTTCTTTTTCTTCTTCTACCTCTGGCTCTGGTCGCTCTTCCGCGGCGTCTTCTACGTCGACGTCTTCCTCATGGACGACCGCACGTTCGAGTTCCAGTTCGTCAGCGGCGGCTCCGACGACAGCGAGTACTTCGACGCGCTGGGGCTGCGCGGCGTTGCGCAGGTGACGAGCCTGACGCGGCCGTGGCTCTCGTTCATCCTCGTCATGGGCGACACGTGCCTCATGGCGAGCTCGCTCTGGATGTTCCCGATGACGTGGGAGCTCTCGCGCCTCGCGCGCAAGTCCATGGACCGCGGCGCGCAGCGCGAGCGCCTCGCCGCGCGCTGGTACTGCAAGTGGATGCACGCGCTCATCGTGCTCTTCTTCCTCGCCGAGGCCGGCTACACGATCTACAACCACGGCTTCAACACGCGCTCGTACCGGATCCTCGTGAGCGGTAACATGATCCAGGCGGTCGCGCTCGTGTACGTCACGTACGTGCTCGTGAGTCTCAAGCTCTCGGGCCGCAAGTACGAGACGATCAACGGCGCGCAGGTCGCGTCGCCACTCTACCGGCGCATCAAGGGCATCATGATCGTCTACGGACTCTTCTCGTTCCAGTACCAGATCATCTCGCTCGTGCTGCTCTGCAGCAACTTTGACGTGGGGATCCCGACGCTCATCATCGGCGTGAGCACGCTGCTGTTCAACAACTCGGGCACGGCGCTCGCGATCGCCATCGGCTGCAGCCAGGAGTGCTTCTACCGATCCTTCCATCGGTACGTGCCCGAAGAGTACACCGAAGCGTTCTACGTCTCAGACCCGAGCCTGCCGATGAACTCTGGCGCTAACCGGAACACGCCACCCCTGCGCAATCCGGTGTTTGTGTACACGGACATTGAATCGTCGACGCAACTCTGGAGCGTCGAGGACGGCGCGGTCATGGAGCGCGCAAACGAAATCCACGAGCAGATCGTGCGCGCGACGCTCGCCGAGTTTCGCGGCTACGAGATCACGACGTGCGGCGACGCGTTTCAGCTCGCGTTCCACGGCATCCAGGACGCGGTAGAGTACTGCGCGCAGGTGCAGTTCAAACTACTTGAGGCGGAGTGGCCGAAGAAACTGCACAACCTCATCCCTGCCACGGTGCGCAAGAAGACCAAGGCGAAGAAGCTGATCTTCAGCGGGCTGCGGCTGCGTATGGGCATCCATGACGCGCAGGAAGTCGACGGCGTGCTCGTGAACTCCATCCACCCGGTGACCGGCAAAGTCACCTACACAGGGCTCTCCGAGGTCATCGCGAACGAAATCGGCGACGTCGGCGTCGGCGGCCAGATCTGCGTCACGTCGCGCGTGGCTAAGTGGGTCGCCGTGTACAGCAAGACGCTCAAAGTGCCCTGCGAGGTCGAGCGCGTGAGCAAACACCTGATCCCGCAGCTCAACCTGGCGATGGACGTCTTCCAGGTCGTCCCCCGGGGTCTCGAGACGCGCAAGAAGGCGTACCAGAAGCACTGGGATTCGCGTCTCGAGTCCATCCGAGTGGCTGTCGAGTGAGTGGGTGAGTGACGAGGAGCTCACGACGACCGTCACCATATTTATGTGTATTTGCAGAGAGAATTACAATAACAAAATAAGTAGAGCCGTGTGTAGCATAGCATAAGTGAGGCAAGCGTGTACAAGAAGACATACAACACTGATTCAGTCGAGACGGCTATTTGGTTTGCTATTATCATCACTGACGCTGCTATCGAAGCACTCACTGGCTGGCCAAGAACGACGCGACCTCGGCCGCAGAGGGCATGCTCGGCATGGCGCCGGACACCTGCACGCACAGCGCCGCGGCCGCCGCTGCGCGCTCCATGCTCTCCTCCACGCTCTTGCGCTCGGCGATCGCGACCGCGAAGGCGCCGCGGAAGCAGTCACCCGCGCCAGTCGTGTCCACCACCCTGTCCACACGGAAGATCTGCTGCTGGATGATATCGTCGCCGTCCTTTGGGATGAACACGGACCCGAGCGACCCGAGCGTCACCAACAATGCATTCGCGCCGTTCGCCTGCATGACTCGCGCGGCAGCGACCGCGTCGTCCACCGAGCTTACGTCATGGCCCGCGAGCCGCGCCAGCTCACTTTCGTTCGGACATAAGTACGTGATGAACGGCAGGACGTCGCTCGGGATCTTGCGATCCTCGCCGCCCGAGTCCCACATCACTGGCACGTGCGCTTCTGCCGCGGCCTTCGCGACCAGATAGTTGATCTCGGCGGGGATCTCGCACTGCAGCAACACGATCGCGGCGCTCTGGATCGCTTCTACCACGGCGCTTGGCAGCGTCTGCGGCCACGTAGCGTTCGCGCCGCCCACGATCACGATCGAGTTCTCGCCGTCCGGGTAGACAAACACGAACGCCTGCCCCGACGGACACTGCGGGTGGCCCGCGAGCGCAATGTCCACGCCGAGCGCCTGCAGCGCATCCTGCAGCGCCTGGCCGTGCGTGTCGCTGCCGAACTGGCAGACGAACTTAGCGCGCAGGGCAGCGGCATCCGAGATGAGTCGCGCGGCGGCGGCCGCCTGGTTCGCGCCTTTGCCGCCCGGGAAGAACTTGCCTGTGTTCGGCTTACTCGCCGCGACGGTCTCGCCGCGCACGGGGAGGCGGTCGAGCTCGACGACGATGTCGGCGTTCACGGAGCCCACGACGAGCACGTGGCCAGGCAACGGCGACGACGGCGCAGAGGAGGAGCTGCTCATGGTCGTTCAACAGCGAAAAAGTGAGCTTTTTGACAAGGATGAGTGAATGCGAGGCTATTGAAACGGACGCAATAAATCTGATATTTGTGTCGAACTGTACTCGATTCTGCGATTTCAGGTCGGCAACGCATCGGATTGACAGTGGGCGGGGGCATCGAGGACGCTTTTTACTGTTTTGAAGTCAATTTTTGGCCAATCACTTTGAGATTTTCGGGTGAGATTCGCATTACCATTGGCTCTTTATCGCACGCGTTTTGGTAGCAGTTTTCGTTCA
>JAADWH010000575.1:0-18649 GCA_023335995.1 Globisporangium nagaii
CACAGCACCGAATTGTCGAAGAGCAGCGTCCCAGCGCAGCGATGACAGCTGAGCCACGAGTTTCGAGTCATCCTCGACACTGTCGGCGCCACGTCCGCATGCTCTGAGGCAAGAGCGACAGAGGCTGGCTGCGCGGCTTTGGCTCGTTGGATAGTAACAGAGTCTGTAAAGCAGCAGAGGATTGTAAGTGCACACTGTTGGTGAGTCTCGCACGCAGACAGACAAGATGCTTGGATGACAGAGATCGATGGCTTGCGTACCTTTGATGAACGTGTGCAGCTTCAGGACGACTCCGTGGAGAAAGTCGACGACGACGACCCAGTCGTTCCTCAGCTGGCAGATCACCTGAGTCGGCGACGATGGCGCTGAGCGAATGGACGCGATGCCAGCCCCACCCGCTTGGGTCGAAAGCAGTAGCGCAGAGGCATACTCTGACGTCAAGAATGCTGCCGAGCACACACAAACACACACACATCCAGATTCGGTGCTGTCAGATCAGCCCCTCACTGTTCTCAAGTGTTGTCAACGAGGCGCGCATTCTCCAGAGAGGAGCACGTACGCTTGATGAGGTCGAGGAGCGAGTACGACGCCTTCCGCTGCGGCACGGCTTTCGAACCGAACGCCGGGACGCTGAGGTTGAGCACGTCGAACGTCTGGACATACGCGACAGCATCAACAGACACCGGTTTGAGTCAGCCACGCACCCTGTCCACAATCCAAACGCGCCGCGTTCACTCGCTTACCATGAGGTACCCAGACTCTGTTCCGCAGACAAGGTACTGGCTGCTCGCAGCCAGCGCGAGCGCATTTACCGGATGCGTACCAGTCGAGATGCTCCACGTGGGTCGCGACGGGATCTTCGGGTCCCACATGCGGATCGTGCCGTTCTGGTCACCGCCGATGATGCTGCTCCGCGGCGTCGCGTTGCCACCTGGAGCCTGCTGCGTCGCCTTCGCAGGCATGTACACAATGTCGTTGTACCCGCTCGACGGCGGACTCATGGCTTTGAGCACGCGGTGCGGCTTTGTGGGGAACTTCTGCAGATTGAAGATGTAGATCTCGTTCCGGTTCGAAAAGCTGCACGCAATTTCGTCCTGATAGCGCGACCCAGAGCAGAAGCAGAGAGTGGCGATAAGCATGTCTTTGCGTCGAATAGCAACAAGTCCGACTGATACGGACTGACAGAGCGACAGCAGCAGCGCACCTCGTTGGACGGATTCCAGCGAATGCGCTTGATCTCCTGTCTTGTGAAGATCGTGTGAATCTGCAAAACGAAGGACAGCGAGTCAGGTTGGCAAGCTCACTGTGCTGCGTGCAAGTCCACATCGACACGCTCGCTCGCGTGTGTATGAGGTGAACGTACTGGTCGCATGATTTCCGCGGGCGAGTCGGCAGGGCTCGCTGCGTCCTCTGAGCTCGCAGTCTTCGCTCCATCGCGCGTTTCGCGCACACGCTGCAATCGTCACAGCCACACAGAGTGGTGAAACCCACGCCGTCCGCTTTGAAAAGCCATTTAGCCTACACACAGAACAGCGCAAGTGGTTGCGCACCTGGGCGAGGTTGATCGATCGGTAGAAGTACTCGTCAAAGTCGTAGAGCGCGATGATGCCGTTCGACGAGCCCGCGACCAGCAGCACGCCCTGCGCGTCGAACTCAATACAGCTCGCGTAGAACACGTCATCCGACAAGAAACCGGCCTGGCGCTGCCAGTGCTCCGGCAGCTGCAGCTCGAGCGCCGTGGGCTGGAACTGCGTGAGCACCCATCGCACAAGCTGCTGCTGCTGCCGCCGTCTCGGCATCTGCGGGTGCAGCTGCAGCATGCCGCCAGCGCCCCCCAGCTCACGCGCGTGCAGTAGGCGCGTCACGTGGTGCGCGTCGCGGCGCAGACGCGAGCCTGTCAGCAGCCGAGCGTTCGGTGGTAACGCGCCGTCAGCGCCAGCGTCTTTGTCCGTGTCCTGCAGCTCCTCGCTGGTGCTGCTGGTGCTGAGCTCTTCCATGGCTTCGTCATGATCCGCGGCCTCGTCTGCTGCTTGAGCTACAGCTGCTGACGCTGTGGCTGCAGCTGCTGCTTGGGCTCTCTCGATGGCGAGCAGCGGTGCCTCCTGCCGCGGCACCTTGCGCTGGAAGAACGCCGTGATCGGCACGGTCGCGTGGCGCTTCATCGTCGCTTGTTCCCGACTCAATTATCTCTCTCTTCCGTTATTAAAAGAAATAATCAAATTTGGCATTAAAAGAGCAGCAGGAGAAAATAGCGCTAGCTCGTGCGATGGCTACAGCCAAACGTGGCTGCGCTGAAGAGTTCTGACCCCTCGTCGCTGCTGCCGCTGTCATCGATAACCTCCTATTGATCAAGCGACGTCGCCTCCACACGCACCGATGCAAAAATGACGAGATCCGAGTCTATTTATCCCCATGCTGAGCGAGGTGCAGGCGGTCTGGTCGCGACGGCCATCAGCGCTACTGGCGGCCATTCATCAATCACACCAGCTACGATGCGCGACAACTTGAGCTCCTGGATCAAGAGCGCTAAACAGCAGCGGATAGCTGCTGACGAGTCCAACCAATGCAGCCTGGATGAGATGGATGGACGAGTCGTCCGAGCCAAGTACATCAGCTTCGCGGACTCTCGAGACATCTGCGTCACAGCTGAGGTTGACACCGACAGCGAGAGCGAGTGCGACCGGTTCAGTATCTGTCCGAGCGTCATCCGGAGCACCATCTCGGAGTCACAATTCTCCATCGACGACTTTGACTACCAGCAGCAGCAGCGCTCGTCATTGCCGCTTGTGAGAGAAAGTCGACGACATCGCCTCACGTCCCAGGCGCCGACAGGCTCCAAGTCACGTCGATACCGCTCGAGCCTCGATCTCGGATATGAACGCAACGCTGCTGCCAGTCGCGCACAACAGGAACCGATCGCACACGCAGAGATGAGCCAAGCTGATCGCCGCCAGCATGGACGCACGCTGTTCACGACGTTCTTCAAAGACATGCGGCGCACGCTCTTTCGAAGGGATGCAAAGCGCGCTTCACTGCCGTCACGATTGGAACCGGGAGGTCGCCACTTCACAGCCTCCAACCAGGCGCTAACAGGCACTCCCGGAGCCTGGAGTGCGCACAACGAGTACTTCAACCGCTTGAAGTTCTACGTGTGGGCTGGCGGCGCTCCAGGGTTCACGCTCCAGCGCGTCTCGGAGGGAGCGAGAGCGGGTCAGCTCGCCATCAGAGTGATCGCGAACCTTGGCGCCTGGAGCGCAGGGATCCGACCTGGCGACGTCCTCGAGTCCGTCTCCGACGCCAGCGTGCGTGGCATGAGCGCCGAGCAGGCGCTATCGCTGGTCGAGACGTCGGAGCCGCCTGTCGTGCTCCGCTTCGTGGCGTTCACGAACGGTAGCACGAGCTTCGACTTCCCCAGGCGCTTTGACGTCACGCTCGGCGACCAGAAGCTCGGCGTGCAGTTCATGGGCGACGGCGTCGAAGATGTACCGGTCGTGACGCGCATCCCAAGCACTCGCCTTTCTCCGCATGCCGCCGCGTCTGCGATACGCCTCGGCGACGTGCTCGTCGCAGTGAACGACGTCGACACGATCGCGATCGGAATGAACGACGCCATGGCGGTTATCGACTCTGCGCCTCGGCCGATGACGCTCACGTTCCAACGGCTGTCCAGCGAGCTCGAGCTCGGCTCCCCGAACCTGCGCAGCACGGACGTCGTCGCAGCCGCGACCCGCTCTCAGCGAAACAACCAGCGCCAGCAGTATATTAATAGTCGCCGGGTGCGCAGCAGCCTTCTCGCACGCTCGTCATTGACCACCGGAGCTGCTCCTGCTCGTCCTACTGCTACTGCTGCTGCTGTGCCATTGAGACCTTCGCGCGTGCGCTCCATGCTCGAACTGGGTCGCCGGATGAGTGCTGCTGAGTCGGACGATATCGGCTTGGGGTTCGCGGACCACGATGAAGCTGCGGCTGGCAGAGGAGTTGGTGGCGGCGAGTGTACCACCAAGACCAAGGAGCAGCAGCAGCATCGTGGTGACGAAGCCATCTTGATCCTCTGGCAACAAGGACCTCTTGGACTCACGCTCTTCGAAGACGACATCTCGGGGCTACCGCTCGTGAACCGGCTCACGGGTAAAGGTGCGTCATCGAACATTGAGCGGCTGCAGCACGGCTTTCTGCTCGACTCTGTGAATGGCGTCAAGACCGAGGGTGCGAACTTCGCAGAGCTCTGCAGGCGCCTGACGAGCATGGAAAAGCCTATAGCGCTCCTGTTCCGGTCGCCGAGCGAGAATCACCACGGCTTTGACGACAACGGGTCGTTCGCGTTCTCAGTCCACTCGTCTTCGTCGTATGAAGACGAGGAGCAATACAACGAGTACGAGTTGCTCTGGCATGCCGGCGAGAGGCTGGGGCTCGTGCTTGGCACTCAGCGCATCGACAGCACCGACGGAAGTGCCAGTGGACAAGCGCCAGTCATCGTGAAGATCCAGCCCAGCTCTTCGCTTCACTTCGAGGAGGACGCAGTCGGCGATGCGCTTGTTGCTGTGAATGATCAGCTCACAGCAGGACTCGGACAACGAGAGGTGCGCTCACTGCTTGAGGCGGCGTCCAAGCCCGCTCGACTCCGTTTCCGGTGCCATCGCAGCAGTGACGACTGCCACGAGCATCGGAGAACAGCGTCTCTGTCGTCCGAGTCGTCGGCTTCCTCCTCCGCGACGTCGTCGCACAGACAGCGGGACTTCGACTTCGACTTCGACGACAGCGACAGCGACAGCGACAGCGACAGCGACAGCGACAGTGTCGGCAGAACCACTCGCTCCTCGTCGTTCCCCACGAGCTACAACCTGCTCTGGAGCACCGGCCACCTCGGCCTCACGTTCTCGTCCTACGAAGACAGCGACTGCGCGAACGCGATCGTCGTGTTTGTCAAGCGCGTCGGACGCCTCGGTCACGCCAAGAGGACACGGCTCGTGTGCGTGGGCGACCGCCTCGCGACTGTCAACGGCAAGCAAATCGACGTGGCGACACAGCGCGAGTTCCACGAGCTCATGCGCAGCCTGGCGACGCGGAGCAAGCCCGTGGTGCTGGGCTTCCAGCGACCCATGGTCGAGGTCGGCGAGCCCGCACAATGAAGAAGGAGGAGGGGCACCGAGAGAGTCTCCTCGGCGCGGACAAAGAAGACGGGCGTTGTAATAGCAAATGTGTATATTTATTTCGTGGATCGTCACTTACACTTTCTTGACTTGGCGCGCTCGCTTCATGGAGGTGGGCAGGTGCATACGCTTCATAATATATCCATACACATGCAAAGAAGGCGACGAGATGTCTTCTTCTTCTGCAGCCGCCGAGGCTGCCTCTGGCAGAGAGGCAAGCCGCGCTCCACAAGCCCCGACGGAAAATAAATAGCCGTCCCCACTGCGCGCTTCGCGCACTCCGGCGTCGCTGCGTGGTCGTCCGCCACGCGATCGATGCCTTGTGCGCTCGAGTATTTACAATTTGAGCATTTCGCACCGATCACCAGGTTGGCGCGGCACGGTCCTTGGCGTTCCAGTGGAAGAGGATCACGTCTTCCTTGAGCTTCACGAGGTCGTTATTGCAGCGCGCGAGGGTGTGCACCGCGATGCTGTTCTCCTTGAGCTCCGTGCGCAGCAAAAGCTGCGTCTGCACGATCTCGCCCTGCGAAATCGCCTGGATGTCGCTCACGGGCACAAACACCACCTCGGTCGTCGCCGCTTCGCGGCCCTCCTGGTAAAAGCCCAGCAGGTTCATCGACGCGTCAAACGCCGGGAAGCCGATCGCGTTGCTCGAGTCGAGCGTGATCATGCGCGCAAGTACGTAAAACACTTGCATCTCGATCGCGTCAGCCACCTGGTTGTTGCTGCTGGACTGCCCGAGGTTCTGGTAGAACACTGAGTCGCCGGTCTCCTGGTCGTCGAGCGACCGCATGAACTCCGTCAGTCCGTTCGAGTTGTTGCGGAACAAACCCGGAGGACCTTCGATTCCGTTCATCATCTCTGTCAAGCCTCGTGTGAGCGCTGGCGGGGCTTGCGACATACCCGATTGCTGCTGCGACGAAGACGCCATCGAAAACTGGTTCGAGGTCGCGGCGCTCATCCCGGACGTCATGATCACACCCGCTGGGATCATCTGGGACGACATGCCCGAGTCGTCGCCGCCACCGCCGAGCTGCATGTGGTGCTGTGGACTCACGAGGGTTGGACCAGAGTTGTGGCCGCCACCCGCAGGGGAGCCCTGCTGCTGCTGCTGCTGCTGCTGCATGGTGTTCATCATCTTCTGCGACTTCTGGTGCGCAGCCATCATCACAGGGAAACGCTCGACCGATTTCAAGACGTAGTCCAAGTGACCCATCGTCTCGGTCGCGTACCGGAGCAGCAGATTCGCGATGAGACACTTCGTGTCGTGCTGCGCAGTCTCGTACGTCATCACGTCCTTGTACCGCCAGCACGCCGGGCACCGGTAGATCGGTCGCTCTGGGTCCGCAGTGCCATCCGACTTGCTCTCGTACCCGACCGTCTGCCACTCGAGCTGGTGCAGCCCGTTGACAACCGTGCCTGTCCAGCCCAGCACGCCTTCCATGGCGCCGATCAGCGGATTCTGCGGCGTCGACACGCGGCTTGGCTCCAACGGGGTCGTCGGCGACGCCACGTCCATGCGCATCTTCTTGCGCCGGTCGTCCGCGGTGTACCCGCCGCCGAACGTGGCGAGCGGCATCTCGTTCTCCGCGTTCGAAGACGGAGACGAAGTCGTCGACGCCGGGTTCGACGCGCCAGTGATGATGTGGTGCGTGACACTCGACGGCTTGAGCGGGCGGCGCTTGTTGCGCTTCGAGCGCACCGAGATCGTCGAGCTCAAGTCGAACGCGACGTCGAAGTTCATGGGCGACTGCGCAGTGTCGGCCTCGACTTTCAGGCGGAACGCCTGGCCCTGGTGGTTTTTTGAGACGTCCTCAATGCGCAGCTTCAAAATCGCGCGTCCCGAAGCGTCAATCGAGCGCTGGCACTCAGGCGACATCTTCAAAATGTCCTGCTTCAGCACCGGGTGCTCGTTTTCGTACAGCAGCGTCACGCGCAGTGGCACAGGACGGTTGCCCACGCGCTCGTTCTTTTCGTTCACGAGGAAGATCGGCAGCGTCATGCACTTGTCGCGGCCGCCTTCGTCCTTATACCAGAGGTCCGGCAGTGCCTCCTGGATCATGAGGCGGTGCTGGATCACCGTCATCTCGGACGTCACGGCGGGGATCACAGTGTAGTCTTGCTTGAGCGCCGCCGAGATGTGGATGACGAACTTGCGGTTGTTGAGCGCCATGGAGCATTCGCTGATGCGGATGCGCAGCTTGCAGATGCCGTCGCCGTTCATCACGGGCTTCGTCGACGGGTCAATGTGCATGATCTGGCGCTCGATCGGCGCCATCTTGTCTGCGCCGTAGAGCTCCACGTTGAGCGGCACGATGATGCTGCAGCGTCGCACACACATAGAGGGGTATCACAAGCAAGCATCAGCATTCACAGCTCCTCATATAGCAAGAGACGTCGCACAGGACGTACCCCGACTTGAGGTGGTCTGTTGGGTCGACGAGGAACACCGTGATCTCGAACGGGTGGTCTCGGAACGGGAACTTGGGCGGCTGCGGCTGGATCTTCAGCCTCAGCTGGTAGAGCGTACGCATAGCACACAGTTAGACTCTCTCTCGCACATGCACAACAGACGCAGTCCACGGAGACAGTCATCCTCATAACGTACCCTCTCGGAGAACGTGTCAGCGTCGCTGTCGAGCATGGCGCTCGACGCGGCGACGCTGCTCGCGAGGCTGCTCGAAGGGTACGACTCGGCCATGAGCATCGATGACGTCGTGTGTGGGGCGGCGCGTGTTGCTGGAAGCCGCGCGGGTCGTTCGGGTAAGAGAAGGAAACACAGCGAAGAAAAAGATCGCTCGTGTCTGTCGCGTGTGTGTGTGCGATCAAGTCGAGTCGACCAGATGGGTTGCCTCGTGCGTGGTGCGTAGAGACCGGCTGACGGCGACGGCGCTCGCTGCTGCTTGGACTTGCTGGCGGTGCTGCTGCTGCTGCTGCTCGTGAGCGGCAAACAACCGGTCGATCTTAGTCGCTGCTGCTGCTTCGCGAGGCGTTCGCGGCGCTCGTGCTGTGCGGTTTCTGCGCTTTTTCGCTTCTGGCGAGGAAGCGGGCGAGAAAACAGCGCGAGCGGAAGCACGGCGCGAACCGGCAGCGGCGCGAGCACCACGAGTTTGACTGAGAATTTGTATGGCGAGAGAGCCAAGACGCCTCAGCGAGATGTGCAATTTTCGGTCGATAAATTACCGCCGCTTTTCGAGCCTGCAGCAGCAGATGGCTCGGCGAAATGTACCCGCTGGCTGAGATCAAGAGAAGCTTATCAAACAGACAGCCGATATATTCGCCGAGCCATTTGCTGTTGCAGGCGCGAGCATTGGCCGTTCTGTGTCCTGCGAGTTTGTATGCTCATACAAACTCGCAGACTGTTCATGCTCAGAAGGAATGATCGTGCAAGTAAAATATAGTAGTTTACAAATCACAAGCGCGCGAGGTTTTCAATATTAAACCTTACGATGCACAAGGTTTTACGTGTTTTTTCATCTCAAATCGAGGTTTTGGAAGATAAAACCTCGCGACCTGAGTTCGATTCGAAGCCGGGGGAGCTGTATTCGGATGGCTGCGGACGTTTCGTGGAAAAAAGCTGCGATCTTCGTCGCATTTTCGCTCGCTCGCAGAAGAACAGCAGCGCACTGTCGCTTCCACGCAGCTCTCTGCAGTCGCTGCTGGATGGCTGGATGGCTTTGCCTATTGCAGCTGTCTGCCTCCGTCGCTCGTGGGCTTTGAAAGCCGGAGGATCCCTGCATTCGAAAATGAACGCCGAGCGAGCGTATCCTGTCTGTCTGTTGGATTGTGCGAGTGCCATTCCGAGGTCTGCGCGGCTGGCTCTTCGTGCGGCGTTTCGTGCGCCACTCGCCGAGTTGGAATGCCCGTTCGTGGACCCTTCAAGAGCCGCGGCGCGTGACGCTTGCTGAACTTCCATCAGTTGTTTTCAGACGCTGTCCGTTGCGAAACGGTGGACGGCTCGTGGACGGATAGCAAAGCGAAGCGACACACACGCTTGGACTCTCCACAGCACAACCGCTCAGGAACTCCGCATTCAACGAGCATCCTCGCCGACGCGTGTACCGCAGCGCCATTACTGCAACAGCGTGGATGCTGCAATCGCACTGCTTGTATCCCGCTGTGTATCTTGTCCAGCACCTTGACGGGCGGCGGTGTGAGTGCCTTGCACACACAATGGAAGGTGGCTCTTCAAGCGTTTGCAACGCTCGGAAGATGGCTTCATTTGAGCCTGTCAAACCGCATGTCAGGCATCCATATTCTATTTGGCCACGTATTTCTCGCGCCAATTTTGGATGATCGAAAAAAAGAGCTTATCCGCCGCGTTAAGCGAAAAAGCGAGAGCGAGTGGCTGAACGAGAACGCGGCGCGCGCGCACCGAGCATCGAGCGCGCAAGGAGCCTCACGAGCACACACTACACGTACACGCACACACACACACAGCTGCAGAGAACCCGCGCATCTGCAGACGCACGCACACGCACAGAAGAGATGAGCCGAGAAGCGAGCAAGAAAGCGGCGAAGGAGCTCCTGGCGCTCTGCGACGCGGAAGGCGTCAAGATGCCAACGGTGCGAACGGTGATCGATTCACTGCCAATGCAGTGCTTTGCTGCAGCTGCTGCGTTGTGCAGGGGTGCGTCTGTGTACTGATGTGATCTTGCCGCTGTTGTTGTGTACGGGTGTGCTTAGGATCCGATCAACGCCATGGTCGAAGCCGGGACGATGCTGAACGCGACGCGAGAAAACGTACGTCCAGCGTGCCTGCCTGGCCTTGGCGCCAAGCAGCAAGAGCTGTGTGCATCGCGCGTGCGCGACCACTGACGGGTTGGTATTGTGTTTGGCGCGGTTGTTCGGTTCTGCAGGGCGAATTTCAGCTGCAAAAGGCGCTGAGCGTACGTCGTTCTCCTTGTGTCCAGTGAGAGAGAGCATTGCGCTCATTGTCGAGACGCATGGTTATCCTGACGCAATGTATGACCTTCTGGTGTAAACAGGAATTGATCGCGAAATTCGGTAGAAAAGAAGGTGCTGCGCCGTCCAAGAAGCGAAAAGCAGGCGACGTGAAGAAAGAGAAAGCGCCGACGAAGAAGAGCGCAGCGAAGGCTGCGGCTGACAACGGCGATGAGGCAGATGGCGGCGACGACAAGCCGAAGAAGACAGCCGCGAAGAAGCCTGCAGCCAAGAAGAAAGCGATCGTCATCAGCGATGAGGAGGAGGACGACGAGGAGCCAAAGACGAAGAAAGCGCGCGCCAAGCCCACGGCGACCAACAGCGCGAACCAGGAGCTCGCAGACGCGTTTGCAGAGCTCTCGGGCTTTGAGTTCAAGCGCGGCGAGAAGTTCAAAGGCGGCACGTGGTCCAAGGTCGCCAAGGCCGTGCGCGAGAGCGAGGACAAAATCGTGACGGGCAAGCAGGCGATGAAGCTCAAGGGCATCGGCAAGTCGTCGGCGACCAAGATCGACGAGTTCCTCGAGACCGGCACGATGGCCACGCTCGAGGAGTACCGCGCCGGAAACATGTAACTCGGAAGTAATGGGCATGGCTGCTGCTGCTGTTGTTGTGCATGTGTGTGTGGGATCCAGCGTGGTGCCTTCTTCTGGTGTCTTGGCCAAGACTCCTGATCGACAGACCGCTGCACGCTGTTGCTTTGTTTCGAAGGAAATGGGGACAGCCTGGAGCGCGTGCGGCTTTCCATAGATCTCCATCTCCCAAATTTCGCGCTTATTCCAGGCATGACACTCGGGTTAACTTTTGGGCGATGCGGTGGACGGGGTGGCGGGGAGAGGAAAGGCAACTTCAGCTTCAGCTTCGCACGCAGCTCGCGTCTGCCAGCCGCGCGTGGCCGATTGGTGGGCTTCGGGAGCCCGCGTCTACGAGCGCCGACTCCGCAACGGATCTGATACGGGGCACTGCGTGTGCGCTAGACACCCGCGTTCGTCTGGTCGACCTGCCGAGCGAGCGCGCATCGAGCTTGGGTTTCGCTTGCTGCGTATTAAGCGCCGCCGGTTGAGCAGTTGGTTTCCGCGCGCCGAAGAGACGCGCGCTCGTTCGCATGTCAGCGTTTTCAACGACCGCTGCTGACTCGCCTCGTCATTCTATTGTGTCTAGTGGGCGACTGGACAGCGGCGGCGGCACGGGGCGGCGGCAGGCGGGTGGCAAGAGGAGATCCAAGCGCGCGTGCGTGTGTATTACTTGCTGCTTCACGCACTCGCTCACTTGCTCGTCTGTCCGCACAGCAGTGTCTGGCGCGCCAGCAGGCAGATCTAGAAGGAAACCCGACCAGTTGCCGCGGAGATCGCTCGTGGAGGACGCTTGCTGCTGCCGCAGAAGGACAGCGAGTGAAGCGCATTGAGGAGCGGTGTCGTACGCAGACAGCGATCAAGTAGACCGAGCACAAGCGGCGTGAGCACAGGTCGTCTCTCTCCCTCTCTCTCTCTCTCTCTCTCTCTCTCTCTCTCTCAGCGTCGCCTCCCAGATCGCCAACTGCACCCCAAGACAGCGACGACTGCGCGCGAGCTCCCGTTTGCCGCTGCTTGGCTGAGAAGACGACTCTGTACCGACGGGACGCACACTCGACGCCGAGCACTGCCTGATTTGTGCCTGCGGCCTTTCTTGGCAGAAAGTGACGCGTCTCCAAAAAGCGATCTCTGTGCGTGTGCGTGGTTTGAACATCCAAACACGAGCCGCTCGAGCGAGCGAGAAAAGCGCGCGTCTTGTTCTCTGTTAGCCAAGCGTCTGCGCAGCCGACAGTCCGAGCACAGAATCGATTTCTTGTCCGCAGCAAGAAGCAGATCAGCCTCCGCGCCAAGGCAAGCAGCAGCCAGAAGCACCAGCGCAAGCGCAAGAGCCGCACTGAGAGACGCAAGCGACGCGATGGACCGAGGTGAAGTGGCGATCGCTAATTCCTGTGCGCTCAACTCGTTTGGAGGAGCGATGACGACCCCCGCGCCTCACCGGTTCCACCACCACCCGCCAGGCTCCAACTACGCTCCCGCTGCGCATCAACAGCAGCAGCAGCAGCAGCATCCTCAGCAGCACCAGCTTGTGTACCCGGCGCCGCATCACCTGTACGGCAACAATTTCCAGAAAGACAAGGCGCAGGACATGCGGCGCAAGCACGTCAAGCCGTTCAGCAACTACAACGGCAGCGCGTACGGCAACAGCAACCCGAACAATCCGCCGCCCATGCCCGCACAACCCGAGCCGAATACTGCCGACTGCAGTGGTCCGAGAATGAACAGATCGCCGCCGTGCTCACAGTTTGCAGCGAGAGGAAGCTGTGCGTACGGCGTGAAGTGCAAGTACTCGCACGACTTTGTGCGTCCGCCGGTCGCTCCCAGCCCCAGGTATGCTTGCTTCACCAACCCAGCAGCTCTGGATCAGTTTGTGAACTCCTTGTGTGATTTTTGCCTGCTGTGACCGCAGACCGTATCAGCAGATCAATCGTGCGCCAGTCATCGGTGCTGCTGGAAACTACCCACCTCCGTACTGGATACACTCGCAGCCCAAGCCTCCAGCGACAACGTATGTGCTCGCATCCACTGCTCGAACCTTTTCTTCAGCTGAGGTGCTCACGCTGCTGCGATGCGTGTGCATTTTTAGGTCGCTGAAGGCACAAGAGCGGAGCTATCCAGCTCTGCCAACGACTCTGCGCCACGATAAATTATCTGCATATCCCAGCTATCCCCATAGAGACATCCCAGGCAACCAGTGCCCAGAGACCCCACCAGCGTCAACGCCAACGAAGAAGAAGCTGATCTTCAAGGACGCAGTTTTGAAGCAAAAATCCGTGTGCGCGTCAGAAGATCAGTGGGTGTCGCCAGTCAAGAGCAAGCCTCTCAACGAGCGACCAGAGTACGAAGGAGCGTACAAGCCGAACTTCGAGTACCCGCCTCGGAAGTGGAGCGATAGTGCTCGAGTGTATCCCGCGAGGTACAAGACGGTGTATTCTGGAGTCGCCGTCATGAAGAACCCGCCAGCGAACGGCGTTTACTACGGAGGAGCACAGAGTCTCCCACCGTCCGGCAGGATGCAGCGCGAGTTCTTTGCTGGCTACCAGCAGCAGATGTACTACCAGCCTGGCGAAGTCCAAGTGGTGGATTTCCCGTACGCCGTGCCAAGCGCGTATCTGGTTTGTTCAAGCCAGTCCAACATGCATTCCAGGTATGCTCCATTAGGATTCCTGCTGTCTCGCCTCTCAAGAGATATGTCTGACCAAGTCTGATGTGTGTTTGGTCCTGTGCAGCAGCAGTCTGAAATCCGACGTGAGCAGCCAAGTGGACGCATTTGTGGAGCTCCTGGACTCTAAGTTGGTGAAACTGGAGCAATGCCAGCAAGATGCAATCGAGCAGCTGCAATCCACGGTGCGGAGTCTCTGGTCGGATGCGGTCATCGATGTCTACGGCTCGAATTACACCCGCCTGTCGCTTCCAGTGAGTGACGTCGACTGCGTCCTGGCTTCAAGATCGCTGGTCGAGAAGAACCCCTCCGCGATCCTCCAAACGCTGGCTGATGCGGTCAGAAACAAGCACTGGGCGAAGCAAGTGGACCTTCTCAGCTGCGCAAAGATTCCAGTGCTGAAAATCGTCTACTGCGCAGAAGCTGGACAGCAGGACATCATGCTGGATCTGACGTGCGGGCATTCGCCTGGACACTCTGGGCTGAGTGCTCGCGATCTCGTTTACTCCATCCAAGCAGAGATGTCTGCGCTGCGTCCGCTCGTCCTCGTGCTCAAGGCTCATCTGCAAAGTTTCGGTGCGTGTTCTGGTGACACTGACATTGCTGGCAAAATGACGAGGACACGAAGGCTCACAATCTCGTTTGTGTCTTCTCCTTCCTAGGACTCAACTGCGCGTTTACGGGGGGGCTGTCCTCGTACGCTCTCGTGCTCTTGGTGATCCGATTCCTCCAGGTAAGCTGGCGCTGTGGACTGCTGACCGCGAAGGAGTCACGAACTGATCACTCCTGCCATGATTCTCGTAGGCGTGCGGAGATGATCATCACAAGTCGTTCAACAACAGCGAGCGAAAGAGTTCTGAGAGAAGAAGACGGCGCAGCGAGTCGGAGCCTCCTCCGCCCCAAGAGCCGCAGGATGTCGACAGCGAGGTGTGCAACAGCAAATGGCTGTACACGTTTTCACGAGCCGGCAAGGTGGTTTGGAAAACCTCGATCGGCAGTCTGCTGCTTCTCTTCCTGGAGACGTACATCACGTTCGACTACCGACGCTTCGGCGTGTCGATCGAGAATGGAGGGTACGATCTGCTGGGTTCGATGCTGCTGTTGCTTTTTGTGCTCACACACGAGTGCTGACCGAACAACCTCTCTGCGTTGTGCACAGTGAGTATTTTCTCCTGCCGTTCGACAAAGCCGCGCTGGAGCCCGAGCTGCCGATGTCTCCGTACATTGCCGACCCGATCAAGCCAGGACGGAAGATCGGCAACGCGTTTCGCATGAACGAAGTTGTCCAGGCATGGCTCGTCCTGTACCAGCAGCTGGTGGCTGGCGCCTCTCTTGCGGAATCAGTCGCAAAACCAAGCAAGACGCCATAGCCGCGAGACTTGCAGCTGAAGACTGGAGTCCAGTCGAGTGAGCGCGAATCGATCGATCGAAGGTGAGCTTTGACGCGGTGCTTGCAGCATTTGCTCCAGTCACATCAGCGTCTCTAAAGTGTGTTTGTAAACGTGCTCAGCGCTGTGCGATCGTCAGCATCCAGATGCAGTTGAAGAAAGTGTCGCCATGTCTCCTACCATGCGCTTGGCGATATCCCTGTCCACGGTGAAGAAGTGCGTCTCGCACGGCGTCGGACGGAGCAGAAAGCAAACTCCGATGCTTGAGGACGTCAGAGCGTCTATTGATCAAATGACACAGCGTTGTGCGAGAAACAACAACTACAACAGAAAACCTGTCACGCGTGATGATGGCGAGAGCAGAAGCGGTCAAGTCCAGCATCACAGCACAGATCAGCCCGATAAAAATGACTCTTCGCCAATGACAGACGCGACGAATGAATGAATTGAAATTCCACTCACGAACGCTGGTGTCTAACTAACTGCTTCCTCCCCTCACACACACATCAGCCAGCCACCTCATAGGCGAACAAACGCGTCGAGAAACTCAGAACTCCAGCTCGCGCACGCGCATGAACTCCTGCACCTGCTCGGGCGTGACGGCGGCGCGGCGCTGCTGCATCTCGACCGCGAAGGCCGACATCTCGTCGATGAGGATCTGCTTGACTTCGCCCGACATCATGCGGCCGCTGCCGTACTCGCGCGCGATGTGCGCGAGCTTGTCGTCGTCCTCGAGCATGAACGAGAGGTACTGGTACGGGATGTCCACGTCCAGGTTCGCGCCGTACTTCTCGTGGTCGGCCTTGGTCTCGCCGCCGCCGCTGAACGCGAACTTCTTGATCTTGTTCGCAATCTCCTCCGGCGCGTCCGAGATGTAGATCGTCGTGCTCGCCTTGCTTGCGCTCATCTTGGTCGTGCTGCCCTGCAGCGCAGGGAAGAACTTGGAGTGGATGAGCGCCGGCTTGAGGTACCCGATACGCGGCGCCACGTCGCGGGTCATGCGGAAGTACGGATCTTGGTCGATCGCCTGCGGGATGAGGCAGCGCAGCCCCTTGCGGCCGGCGAGCGCGACGGGGAACGTCTCGGAGAACGACGGCACCGCCTGCACGGCCGGGAACGCGGACTTGCCGATGTTGTCCGAGCCCGTGAAGCCAAAGATGCCGCGCACCTGGTTGTACGTCACGCACTTTTGCACCTTGAGGATCTGCGGGTACATGTGCTGGATGTACTCCGTGTCGGCGAAAATGAAGGTCTTCTTGACGTCAAAGCCGCACGCGATGATGTCCTTGGCGTTCTCCATCATCATCTCGCGGCTCTCCTCGAGCGTCTGCTCCTTGAACAGGAACTTCTCGTCGTCCGTGAGCTGGATCACGAGTGGCACGTCGAACACTTTCTGCAACCACGCCGTGAACGTGAACGGGATCAGGTGGCCCATGTGCAGCGAGCCTGAGGACGGTCCGCGACCCGTGTACAAATAGAACTTCTCGCCCTTCTCGTACGCGTCCAGCAGCACGTTGAGGTCGCGGTGCGAGAAGAAGTACCCGCGGCGCAGGTATCGGTGCGCGCGGTGGCCCGTGAGCTTCTCGATGCGGTCGATGAGCGACTGGTCGATCTTTGAGCACCCGAACGTGTCGATGAGCTTGTCGTAGTCCACGCCGTTCTCGGCCTCGACGTCCCACGGCGTCACGATCTGGCCGCCCCCACCGCTGCTGCTGCCGTGCGCCGTGACCTTGTGGTTGAACTCGATCTGGCGCAGGAGCAGTTCCGCGTCTGACGGCACTGGCGCGCTGTCCGTCGGCTTAGCGCTCTCCGACGGCTTCTTCGGCTGCTCAGCCGCCGCGCTCTTCTTCTTGCCAGCGGCGCCCTGCTGCTTCTTCGCAGCGGCGTCCGCGAGCTTCTTCTCCTTTTTCAGCTGGCTCTTCGACTTGCCCTCTGGCGCGTCAGTGGCAGGGGCGGCGGTGACAGCGGCAGCAGTACCTTCCTTCTTTGGCTGCTTCTCCTGCTTGGGGGCGGCGTACTCGCTGCCGGTCTCGGCCTTGAACTGCTGCTTGAGCGCCAGCAGCTCCGCCACGAGCTGCTTGATCTGCGCGGCGTCACCCTTGGCGGCTTTCAGCTCGCGGATCTGCTCGCCCTTCGCCACGATCGCCTGCTCCATCGTGCTCGTGCTTCTCGTTGCTCTCACGTTCGCTTGTGACTGGTCAATTGAGACCGAGCGACAGCAAAATGCCAAAATGCCAAAATCGAGCTCGCTGACACACAAGAAATAGCGGAGCAGGATCTGTGGCCCACACATTTCTGGCTTCCCTTCTGATTGGTTGGAAACAAGCATGTGCAGGTACAAAGCGACACGATTGGCTGAAAAGGGGAGCAATGAGTGTGCCTGGAAAGTTGATGGAGACTTTTGGATCAGATGGAGTCATGGGGATCCATGCAGACTTGACGCTCTCTCTCTCTCTTACTCACTGACGCTGTTCACCACTTGGTCCAGCGCTCGAGGATGAACGGCGTGAAGTACGTGATGAGCACGCTCGAACCGGCGCGCAGCAGGCTCAGGTGAGCCTCGCGCACGACGTCCTCGAGTGAGCCCGTGGAGTTGCCGTAGTCCATGAGCATCTTGTACTCGCCCGAGACGATGTAGCACGCCACCGGCACGCTCTTGTTCGCGGCGAAGCTCGCGACGATGTCCGCGTAGAAGAGCGACGGCTTGACGATCACGATGTCGGCGCCTTCGCGCACGTCACGCTCGAACGCGAGCGCCGCGTGCGACGTGCTGCCGACTGGGTGCTGGTAGCGCTTGCGGTCGCCCGTGAACGTCGACTCGACCGCGTCGCGGAACGGCGCGTACATGCACGACGCCTTCTTGGACGTGTACGCCATGATGGACACGTGCTGGAAGCCCTCGGCGTTGAGCAGCGAGCGGATACCGTGGATGCGGTTGTCCATCATGTCGGACGGACACACCATGTGCGCACCGGCACGCGCGTACGCCAGCGCGATGCGCGCCAGGCGGTCGACCGTCGCGCTGTTCTCGATGACCTGCTCGCCGTCGACCGCGCGCAACAGCCCGCAGTGGCCGTGGTCCGTGTACTCGCACATGCACACGTCGCAGGACACGAGCAGCTCCGGCAGCTGCGCGCGCACGACCTGCGTGCACTTGATCACGGGCGTGTTGGCATCATCGGCGAGCGATCCGTGCGCGTCCTTGTCCTCCACCACGCCGAAGAGCATGACCGAGCGCAGGCCGAGCGTCTGCAGGTGCTTCAGGTGCGCGACGAGCGTCGAGAAGGAGCCGTCGGCTTGCTGTCCCCACTGCGTGTTGGGCTCGAGACCCTTGATCACGCGGTCGTCATGGCGCGCCGTCACGAAGAGCGGGTATACGAGCTGCGACGGGTGGAAGTGCGGCTCGCTCCATTCGCGCTGGGCCACGTGGTGCAGGCTTGAGTGCAGCTGGCTCATGGAGAATGGCGTGTGTGTGCGTGTACGTGTGCGAGTGCGCTGCTGGGGGCGAATCCGGATCTGAAGAGCGGCTGGTTCGGATTGCCCCGTCAAAGTGAATAAAGCGGTATCGACAAACATCGAAGATACTCCGCTATTTGGTCATTTGCAACATAGCCGCGGCCGTTTGGCGTTTTCCTGTTCTAACAGTGTGTAAAAAAATGGTCACTTTCAGATGTAAAATCCGATAGTAAACGATTTGCAACTGACTACTTTTCCGGTTTCAAAGAAAAGTGGTCAGCTGCAAATCGTTTACTATTGGTAGTTTGAGACTGAGGGAAGCAACAAATAGTTTCAGAACGCAGTACCCTATAATGCATGTCAAAGGCGACGCCCATGTACACACGGTACTACCAAAACCTCTCAAAAATGATAGCATCGCCTTTGACATGCATTTTCGTAAAAAGATTGGCAAACCCAAACATCGTGTGGGTCACATTAATA
>JAADWH010000576.1:0-18594 GCA_023335995.1 Globisporangium nagaii
AAATCACAAAAATGGTCATAAATATACACTTCTTGGCATTACATTTCACATACACATACTGGCACACATATGGGTGATTGTTACACATTTTGGCGAAAAAACACACATCCTGTCATTAATATCAAAAATATCACACATACTTACATTTTCGCCTATTTCTTTTGTTTTCTCCTCCAAAATCGGACGCGCCATTGGTTTAGTGGTAAAATATCCCGCTCCCATCGGGATGCCCCGGGTTCGATTCCCGGATGGCGCACTTTTTCCCGCTTTGCCGTCTGCTCTCGTGAACAGTACTCGATCCATTTTATTAGAGCGCTCCTCATTGACTCGAAAGGAGGTTGAAGAAATGCTGGATTTGAGCATGACCACCTTCACGACACGACACAAGCGAACAGCATTTGGATTCGATCATTGTGGCTTTGTTACGCTGCTTCGCCATGGTGCGACCACTACACTCCGTGCAGGCAGGCTTCGCTTCTAAATATCTCACACACTTGCCAACTAGCTGCTCAGCTCGTCCTCTTCCTGTGCCAGCTGGAGCGCTGCGTCGACGACTTCCGCAGCAGAGCCAAAGTCTCCAAACG
This sequence comes from Globisporangium nagaii, assembly GCA_023335995.1. Lineage (NCBI taxonomy): Eukaryota > Oomycota > Peronosporomycetes > Pythiales > Pythiaceae > Globisporangium > Globisporangium nagaii. The sequence continues at coordinate 585 of JAADWH010000576.1, forward strand.
CGTTTGCTGGCGCAGAGCTGCTGGTGGCAGCCGCTGAGCTGCTGCTGCTGATGGCTGTGGTCTCCGCCTCGTCATCGGAAGATGCCTCGTGCTGGTACCGGACGTACGCCGAGAGCACGGCGTTGAAGAACGGCGTCGCCAGGAGCTCGTCCATGGGCAGGTTGTCGCCCTTGTTGTTCACGAGCAGCGCGCTGAAGCGCAGTTGTGGCGGCGCGAGCGTCTCATAAATAGTGCGCCACGTCTCGTCACGCAGCATCTTCGGCGCGTAGACCACTCGGCGCACGACCGCCGGGTCCTCGATCTGCTTCACGAACGCCAGCGGGTACGAGCGCGGCGCGTTAATAAATATCTTGTGGTACGGGTTCAGCGTGTACTCGTCGTTGTCCGGCAGCACGCTGTCGTCGGCCGAGGCCTTCGAGCGGTCCTGCAGCACGGGCTGCGGTAGATCCGTGCTGATGTACTGCGCGACCAGCGCGTGGATGCGCCGCGCGAGGATGGCGCGCGTCTTCTTTAGCTCCTGCAGCTCGGACGCGTCCATGAAGTAGAACTGGACTTTTTTCAAGTGCTGCGCGACCTCCTGGTAGCCGAGCGATTCTTTTGCCATGTTGAGAACCACGACGAGCACGACGAGGAGCGCAAGAGCCCAGAAAAGCGCCTGCGACTGCGCGAGGCGGAAGAGCACGCCGAGCGACGCGAGCGCCAGCGCACACTTGAAGAGCGCAGAGAGCATCGCGGCAGTCGCGACGAGCTTGCGCTGCGGCGGCGGGCGGTACACGACGTCGCACGCACCCGAGAGCAGCAGCTGTCCCGGCGCGGTGAGTACGCGCTGGAGCACCGTCATGACGAGCCACATGAGGTACACAGGGCTCTTCGGCGGCTCGCCATGGAGGTTCTCAATCGCGGCCGAGTTGATGTCTTCGTCGCGCAGCCGCCACTTCTTCAGGATGCGGCAGTACGTGATCATTTTCTCCTTGAGCAGGTGCATGTCCGGGTGGTTGCGCGTGCGAAAGTGGATCTGCAGGATCTCTTCGTTCATCGACGCGATCTGGCGCCGCGAGAAGCAGTCGTCGCGGAACACCTTGGCGCAGTACACGTGCAGCGTGCGCGACAGCCGCAGGATCTCCATCTGCGCCGCAGTGCTCGGCGGCTGCATCTTGAGCGACGCGAGCAGCCGCGCGCTGATGTGCTGTGTGAACTCGAGCGGGTCCTGTGCGAATGTCTCGATATCGCGCTGCTCGAGCAGCACGGGTGCGCCGTACCGGATGCCCGCGAACCGCCGCACGTTCACGAAGCTGCCGCTTGAGCAGTAGTGCATCGACACGGGGACAACCAGCACGCGCTGGTGGGCTGCGTCGCGCAGCGTGCTCGCGATCGTGCGCACCACCTGGTACAGCTCGGACTTCTCGCGGGTCGCTGTCGGACTCGTCTTCGCGGCGCTCGAGTAGTCGACGAAGACGCCGAGCTTGTACTTGGCTTCGTCGATACACACGCCTGTGCTCGCAGTCTCCATCAGCTGTGTGCGCTGTCGCAGTTCCTGTGCCAGCTGCGCGAGCTTCTCTGTGTGTGTGGCGCTCGCGCTGGCGCCCGCGAGCACCAGCGGCGTGATGTACGCCTGCACGAGGTCGCGCTCGATGTACGCCGGCACGCGCTTCTTCCAGCTCTCGGAGCGGTCGATCACGTACACTACCGGCATGAACTCGTGCTTCTCACGCTCGCGGGAGATCACCTTGAACTCCATGACCTTGGGAAAGAGCGCGCGCGTGAGCGCCGCCGCCTGGCCGTCGAGCCAGCCGCGGAGCTGCGTGCGGATGGCCGCGCTGGGCTTTTCGCGTCGAGTGCTGGGGGCGTGCATTCGATAGAGAGTTCTGAAGTGACCGAGAGCGGCGGCGCGATGGAGATCTAATGGAGAGCGCGCCGTCGTCGTCGCTGCCTCTTTTCTGGTGCTTCACATGCGCGGATGAATCAAGTGAAGCCTCATGCAGCCGGAGTCGTCCGACAGTAGCAGCAGCAGCAGCAGCGCCTGCGAAGGCAGGCGCTGCTGGTGCTTTCTGTGGCTCGTTGAAGCGCGATTCGCGGGGCGTGACACGGCGCCATCAGCCAACGAGCTGCCGACGATTAGGGCTGAGCTGCTGAACGCTGCGACGCGATTGGCGCGATGTGTTCTTTCACGTGGACCACGCGATCGCCTTTTCTTTTTGCGCTCTGTCGCTGCTGGTCGGCGCATTGAAGCGCGCTGCATGACGACGACGAGTGGGTGAGTCACGAAAGGGCGGATGAATGTGCGCGCTGCTTCAGGCAGCGGCAGTTGAAGTTGTGCACTGGCGAGCTCGCGACGCAGGACGGAAGATCGGCGGATCACTGCCATGCGGTCGTGACAGCGCGCTGTCGACGAGCAGGTGCTGCCACGAGTTCGCTCTCACGCAAAAGAGACAGGACGAGTGGCCAAAGGGCACTGCGTGACGCACAATGCGAGAGCGTTGCAGATGACAGCAGACAGGCTCGTGACGAGAATCGGTGGCCAGACGCATGTCCAAGGTCAGCCGCGATTCAGTCCTGATACAACAGACGAGCACCGCGTGATGGTATCAATCATTCGGGCCAGTTTTCATTACAGTTCATGAAGTCTTCTCGCTCTCGTTCACTCCGGAAGAAGAGTTCTTGCTTCGTTTTTTGCACGAGAAGAGGAGCGCTGAAGCAGACGCTTAAGCCTGCTTCAACCACTTGTCTTCGCGCTGCACGGCGCGGTCGATAATGATCGTCTGGCCGTACGGGTTGTAGCGCGCGTGGAAAGGCTTCTTCAGATCTTCGCAGAACTCACGCATCTTGTGTCTCGCATCCGCCTGTTCGAAGATAGTGTTTGTTTCGCCACGAGTCAATAACCCCACGCTGTTCTCGCCAATAGCATTTCGTCGGGAGCATGCAGTCACTTACGAGGCTCTCCGCGGCGTAGTACACTGGCTGGTAGGTGGTGATCGGGTACTTCTGCTTGCAGGCGGCGAACGGGTCCCACGGTCGCACTTCAGGGAACTCGTCGACGCCGCCAGCAGGACGTGTCGGGGAGCAGGCGTACTCGAGCTCGCCAAAGCTCGAAAGAAGCCCGGCTCCGTAAGCCTGCAGACACAGCGAGGTGAGCAACACTCATCTCTTCAACGCAGACAGCAAGTATGCGCGCTTTCACTCAGTACCTTGTATTCGCCGTTTTGCTTGGTGAGGCCGTACTCGACAGAGAACCAGTAGCACTGCATCCAGCAGCAGCAAACGTGAGCACGTTAGCACGCGCGATTGAGAGGCAGACCAACATCTTCAGGTATCGTACCGTGGCGAGGCGCTCGATCTCTTCGTCGGAGGCTCCGAGCGACGCCAGACCGATCTCGTGCGAGAAGTCAGCAAAGTCCGGGTCCTGTGAAAGCAGAGCAAACACAACCGAGTTCGTGAGTGCCACCTGAGGCTATCGTATGTGAGTGAGCACGAGCGCGCAGACGCACCGCGAACATTGGTGCGTGGCCCATGAGCTCGTGGCAAATGTCGGGCTCTGGCGTGTAGAGCGGCATCGAGTGGTGGCGAATGTACTGGGTCGAGAAGAACACGCGGAACGCCAGTCCGTTCAAGAAATCGCGCGACGACAGCAAGCCGCCGACTGGACGCAGCGTGAAGCCCGTGCACTCCTTCAGAAAGTTCGAGATGTCTTGCTGCTGCGGGATGTTGTCCACCGCGTAGCCGCAGTTGTTCTCCAGCAGCGGCACGATGTAGTTGAACTCGTCGCACGCGTGGCGCTTCCACAGATCCTTCATGCGCGTGTAGATGGTTCCCCACGTCTTGATCTAGTACCAGCGAGCAGAGTTTGCAACAGCGTGAGGACAGCATTTCTCCATGACGCTTTGCACACACATGCAGCCAGCCAGCTTTACCTCGTCGTCAGTGTACTCGATTCGCGGAATCGGGTCGCCCTGGCGGTAGTTCTCCGCCATCTTGGCGAACGAGTCTCGTCGGGTTCGGTAGACTTGGTCCTGCAGATGGGAGAAAGCACGCGGCGTGAAGTCAGTCCTCTGAGATGCCACTATTGCGTAACCGAGTTTGTGGTAGTGGTGACGTACATTGAAGCCTGGGTGGTCGGATTCCAGGTCGGTTCCAGCATCGAGCACCTGCGACACCGAGCGATCGAGCTCGTTGATCTTGCGAGGAAACCACGGGACTGCAAGCGCGACACAGAGACGACACACACATTCAGTATATTGCTTCCCACCGTCGTATCGCACATGCATACACGCGCTCACCTTTCTTGTCGTGGAGCACCATGACCACGAGAGTGTTCTTCTTCAAGTCATCCATGAGGTCGTCCACCGCGCCGTCGCCGCGCTTGCCGTCAAAGTCAATGTAGAAGCTGTAGTTCTGGTTGTGGCCCTTGGACGGACGCGACTCGATGCGCGTCATGTTCACGTCGTGCTTCCAAAAAAACTTGAGGATCTCCTGCAGCGAGCCTGTCATCACCATTTTGTGATCACAAGCAGCAGCGACAGTTAGCATCTCATCGCATCGCACAGTCGCTCAAGCATGTCAGTTGGCAAACGCGCTCCACGCACCAGGTCCATCCTCCGTCTCCACCAGGATCGACGTCTTGTTGTTCTCACCGACCGTGTAGAATCGCTTCGAAGCGATCGCGAGCGGCGCGGCATTGCGCAGCGACGTCTGCATCCATCCACACACAGCACGACAAGGCCAATTGCGTCAGCAGCACATCACAACCAGTCACAATCACATCTCCCAAACGACGCCAACGAGAGACGGACCTGCTGGCTGGCGCGCGCGGCGACGGCGTGCGAGCGCTGCACGAAGTTGCGGAAGAGCATCGTCGTGGCCGAGAGAGTGGAGCTGTGGCGCCTGCGCTGCCGATGCGGAAATGGCAGGAGCGGTTGAAACGCTGAAGCGCTGTGGCTGGTCATGCCCAATTTTGGGCGGTGACGTCGCGCTTGAACTTGGCTGGACGCGGCGCGATTGGTAGAAAAGGAGGATCCGAGCTGTCGTGGACCAATCAGATGTCGTATTGGAGCAATTTTGCATGTTTATGCACACAAACCTTCGAATTGATACTGACATCCAACTGGAGAAAGTCGACAACGCTGCACTCAACGAACTTGGAAAAACGGAGATGGCTTGACAGGCAGATTTTGGTAATGTGCTTGTGGCTGTTGTTGCTGCTGCATGGCGACAAGCTGGGGAGCTAGCGCTATTGTACTAGAACTAGCACTGGTCTTCCGGTGTGGAGGCTGAAGACCCCTTCAATCGCGATTGTGCGAGTTGTGGTGGCGGCGGAGAACGAACGAACTCTTCCTTCTGCTGTTTGCTGGTCTTCTCATCAGAGGATTGGATTCTTGACCAGCACGGATGCTGACAGTCGGATTCTCTGTGTTTGTGCACCATCAGTTTATAGGACGGAAAATCAAATGTCAAAAATGCAAAAGAGTATTCTATCTATTGACATTTTGAACACTATAAGCTGCTCATTGAAAGGGTCAATGCCCTTTCCAATGTGACTAGTAACGGAGAAGCCCTCTCTAAACAGCAAAACATGCATGGTTGGAGGTTTATTCGCCAGAAGAGTGCTTTCATCCCCACTTTTCTGAAGCGCTCGCTTGAGGCCTTAACTCAGTCAATAAAGCGTCATACTCCAGATAAGAGAATATCCGGGAAAGAAAACGCGGAAGCGAGAGGAGAGTCGTCAAAGTGCTTTTCGCTCACCCGACAGCAGAGAGCTCCCCCCTCGATTTCGACCAGATCGCTCCACCGCCGCCATGAAGCTCACGGTCAAGACCCTCCAGGGCGTCGCCTTCTCCATCGATGCAGAGTCCACCGACACGGTGCGTTTGCTCCCCTTGCTATCGCTTGCGCTGTGCGCATCATGCGGCTGGTGCTGCTGGCGGCGGCAGCGATATCTTTCGTTCTTCCGCCACTGACGCAAATGGATCTTCTCGAATCTTCCGTCCTGTTTAGGTCGCGAGCGTGAAGGCCACGATCGAAGCCCAGCAGAGCTTCCCAGTGGCGCAGCAGAAGCTCATCCACGCCGGCAAGGTGCTCAAGGATGACAGCCCGCTCTCCGAGTACAACGTCAAGGAGAACGACTTCCTCGTCGTCATGGTCACCAAGGTATGTGCGTGCGTGTGTGTGTGAACTAGCTGGCTGTCCGCCGGCTTGACATGGGTTGAGAAGGAACGGATCGCTGAGTGTTCTTTTCTTTTGTGTGTCAACAGCCAAAGGCGCCAAAGCCATCCGCTGCTGCTGCCGCTGCTCCTCCAGCCGCCGTCCCAGCGTCGACTCCTGCTGCTGCTGCGGCTGCCGCCCCTGCTGCGCCAGCGTCTGCTGCCGCGGCGCCAAGCACGTCCTCTGCGTCGAACAGCACGTCGACTGCTCCTGCCGTGTCGACCCCGTCTGCTACGCCAGCTGCGACTGCCACGCCTGCTCCTGCCAGTGGAATCGTGGTGGTGCGTCCAAGATCTGCTTCATGATCTTGCATGCATGCAAACCGCGTTCTAACTGATATATTCTTGTTGTTGATCAATAGGGCGAGCAAATGAACGCTACGGTCCAGCAGTTGTGCGAGATGGGCTTCCCTGAAGACCAGGTTCGCCAGGCTCTCGCGGCCGCGTTCAACAACCCGGATCGCGCTGTCGAATACCTGATGAACGGGATCCCGGAGCAGGTGACTGCTCCCCCTGCTGCCACGGGTGGTGCGGCGGCGTCCACTGGCGGCGCGGAGGTTGCCAACTCGCTCGAGGCGCTTAGAAATCACCCACAGTTCGATGCGCTGCGCCAGTTGATCCAGTCAAACCCCGCTGCGCTCCCTGCCGTGCTCCAGCAGATTGGCGGCCAGAGCCCTGAGCTCTTGCGCCTGATCCACCAGAACCAAGACCAGTTCGTGCAAATGCTCAACGAGCCGATCACAGCGCCATCGTCGTCTGCGCCAGCCGCGACCGGCGCTTCTCCGTTCGACCTCGGTGGTCTCGGCGGCGGCGCGATGCCGACTCCGCAACAGATCCAGCAGCTCGTGGACTCTCTAAGCCCGGAGCAGCAGGCACAAATGGCAGCACAGATGGGCATGACCCCGGAGCAGTTGCGCGGGCTGTCCCAGATGCTGAGCAACCTGCCGCCTGGAGCCATGGAGCAGATGATGGCGTCGATGGGCAGCGAAGGCGGCGCCATGGGTGGTGGCGGCGGCGGCGGCGGCGGCGGCCACCGCATCATGCTCACGGAAGAAGAAGCCGCGGCGATCGACCGTCTCTGCGACATGGGCTTTGATCGCAACGAGGCTGTGCAGGCGTACCTGGCGTGCGACAAGAACGAGGCGCTCGCAGCAAACTTCCTCATGGACAGCATGTCAGACAACTTTGGCGGCGAGGGTGGCGGCGCTGCCGGTGGCGACGACAACGACGACATTTACGGATAAGCCCCGAGTCTTAATGTACCAGCCAGTCAGCACCCCAGGTGACCTTCCTATATCTATCTGTCTTTTGCTTTTCGATGCGCTTTGTATCCTTTGGGTCCGTCATGGAGGTGCTGTAGCGAGAACCACTGATCGTTGTCGGATGCCAGCGCGACCACGAGCCATGATCTTGTTCCACACAACTTCAACTGCCAGATGCGATCGATCCGCATCAAAAGCGCCACGCAGCGTTTCGCTTCTTATGAACACAGACGGCGCCAGAAATAGATACGAGAGCGCGTGCAGAAATAGAGCGCGCGCGCAGAGGCGATGATGGACGTGAACTTCGCGCTATTTGCCTGGCAGCGCGCTCCGTGGCTCTCGCATTCTTCATCGACCGCGTGCACGCCGGAAGGAAGAGAGTAGCAGCATGGGCGAAGAGGTCGAGAAGCACATCCTGCGCAAGTACGAGCTGCTGCAGAAGCTCGGCAAAGGCGTGAGTCGTTGGTCCATGGCTTGCTCGCTTCCCGTCCATCGCGTCGGTTTGTACTGATTCTGTTGTGACGCCATGCGGCTCCCAGGCGTACGGCATTGTCTGGAAAGCGATCGACAAGAACACGCGGCAGGTCGTGGCTCTGAAGAAGTGCTTCGACGCGTTCCGCAACGCCACGGACGCGCAGCGCACGTTCCGCGAAGTGATGTACCTGCAGGAGCTCAACGGCCACGCGAACATCATTCGGCTGCTCAACGTGATCAAAGCCGACAATGACCGCGACATCTACCTCGTCTTCGACTTTATGGGTACGTGTGCTGCTCATGAGGAGCCACGGATCTCGGTGCACATGTTGCCTCTAAACCCGGTCGTATTGTCGCTGCAGAAACGGATCTCCACGCAGTCATACGAGCAAACATCCTCGAGGAGATCCACAAGAAGTACATCATCTACCAGCTGCTCAAGTCGCTCAAGTACATGCACACAGCGGAGCTGCTGCACCGAGACATCAAGCCCAGCAACCTGCTGCTGAACTCGGACTGCCACACGAAGCTCTGCGACTTTGGGCTCTGCCGCTCCGTCTCGGAGATGGGCGGACCCAACCCCGTGCTCACGGACTACGTCGCGACGCGCTGGTACCGCGCGCCAGAGATCCTTCTGGGCTCCACGCGCTATGCGAAGGCGGTCGACATGTGGGCTGTCGGCTGCATTGTGGCCGAGATGGCGACGGGTCGTCCGGCGTTCCCAGGAACCTCGACGATGAACCAGCTCGAGCGCATCCTGGACGTGACAGGACCGCCCACACCGGACGATATCGAGAGCATCAAGTCCCCGTTCGCAAACACGATGCTCGAGAGTCTGCCGACGCCAAAGCTCAAACCGCTCGAAGAGCTCTTCCCAAAGGCGTCGCCCGAGGCGCTGGATCTCATTCGACAGTGCTTTTGGGTATGTTGTGTGTGTGTGGCTCTGCGAACTTGCTGCTGGACTTACCCCACGAGTACTCATCTTCTCATTATGCCCACAGTTTGATCCGAACAAGCGCATCTCGTGCGACGAAGCGCTCAAGCATCCGTACGTGGCGCAGTTCCACAACGAGAAGGACGAGCCGAGCGCGCCGGGGCCGTTGCAGATCGTCGTGGACGACAACACCAAGTACTCGGCTGCGGACTACCGCGATCGCCTCTACCGCGAGATCATCAAGAAGAAGAAGGAGGTGCGGCGACGCCAGGAAGGCGTGTCCACGAGCAGCTAGCCAGGCAGATAGATAGAGGCGTCGACAAGAGAGGCAGCGACTGATTCACTGTCCGAGCCATTAATTCTTATACTTTGACGAAATGGGTACACGTCGTTGACAGGACAGCTTCAACTACGCTACTGTGCACATCCTTTAAGGTGCGATTCTGTTCAGAGTAGTAGTCGCGCGTCGCGAGGACGCTTTCGACAAAGATGCTATTCACACGTCATGAGGTGGCGCGTGCCTCGAAAAAAAGAGCTGTTGAGCACCTCTGCCCACATCATTTCATTTCAGCAGCTAAGTGAGAGACCGACCGCACACCGGGCCACGATGGGGACGACGCCTCCAGCGCCAGCTCTAGCCACGCAGAGCGCTGCGCTCCTCGCGCTCTCGTGCAGCATCGCGCTGCCGTTGCGCTCAGTGCGCGCGCAGCGCATCGCCCCGTCGAGCGATCGGCGCAGACGCCGCCACCTGCACGAAGAAGACGCCATCACAGGCGACGGGGATGAACAAGAACAAGAAGCAGACGACAAGCGATCGCTGCTGTCCGAGACGGCGCAGCAGACAGAAGACCTGGTGACGGACCTGCCGGGGCTGGACCCGGGCGTGAAGCTGACGCACCACGCCGGCCGCATCGGGCTGAGCAGCGGCAAGCGCAACAACATCTTCTACTGGCACTTCGCCGCGTCCAAGTCGCCCGAGACCGCGCCGCTTGTCATCTGGTACGGTAACATCGCCTACGAATTCTCCCGTGCCGCGGATGTGCTTACACGGGAGAACTGACATGAGCGCTGTGGTATGTCATGCAGGCTCAACGGCGGTCCAGGCTGTTCCAGCATGCAGGGATTGTTCTTGTACGTACTCTCCTTACTGTGTGTTCATGTGGTGATCCTCATGAGCTCACGCGACAGCGTCGTCATCTCGACTGGCAATCTGCGTTTGCTTCAGGGGCATTTCGCCGCTCAAGCTGATCAACGCGACGAACATTGAGATAAACGAGCACAGCTGGCACCACAGCGCCAACATGCTGTTTATCGACCAGCCCGTGGGAACGGGCATGTCGTTCACGCGCGGCAACGACTTCCGCACGAGCGAAGAGAGCGTCGCGGCGGACTTTTACGACTTCCTCTCCAAGTTCCTGCTGAGCCACATGGAGTACCTGACGGTCAACGACGCGGACAACAAGCAGATCTCGCGCGAGATCTACATCTTTGGCGAGTCGCACGCCGGGCGGTACATCCCGCAGTTCTCGACGTACATTCTCAAGCAGAACAACGAGGCGTACAAGGACGCGGACATCACGATCAATCTGAAAGGCGCGGGCATCGGCAATGGCTGGGTGCACCCGCCGATCCAGTACGAGTACAGTGACTTTGCGCACGGGCTCGGACTGCTCACGTTCGGGCAAGTGCGGTCGCTGAAAGCCAAGTACGCCGACTGTGAGAATGCGCTCATCGCCGGCAAGTTCAATACGCCGGCGTGCTTTGACAACATGAACGCGATCCTACGCGGGCTCAAGAGCACGGGCGGCATGTCGCTCAACTTCTACGACGTGCGCGAGTACCTCAAGTCCGTGAACGCGTACCCGTCGGGCCAGAAGGACATTGTCGCTTACCTAAACCAGCCGAGCGTGCGCAAGGCGCTGCACGCGAACGAAGAGAGCTCGTTCCGCTACGAAGTGTGCAGCGACCCTGTGTTCAGCGGACTCCAGGACTTTGACGGCCTCAGCACGCTGGGAAACGTGCAGGACATGCTGCGGAGCGGCATGCGAGTGCTGTTCTACAACGGCCAGTGGGACATGATGTGCAACCACTTTGGCACGGAGAAGCTGCTGCTGCACCTCAACTGGAACGGCTCGGCCGCGTACCAAGAGGCAACCAAGTACACGTGGACGACTGACGGCAGGAAGGATCCCGCGGGCTTTGCGCAGCAGGGCGGCAACCTGACGTACCTCGTGATCGCGAATGGCGGTCACATGGTGCCGCTCGACGTGCCGGACGTCGCACACGACATGATGCGCAAGTTTGTCAGCGGCGTCGCGTTCATGGACACTGCGCAGCTGGTCGCGAACACGAAGACCAACATAACAGACCTCGAGACTTTCCAGTGCGCTCTTGGGGACACGTCGAATGCGTCGGCAAGCTCGCTGCAGCTCGGTGTGACGTGGCTCTGGGTCGCCGTGGTGATCTCAGTCGTGAGCAGCGTCTTGGCAGTGTGCGTGACGCTCATGTGCATCCGCAACAAGAGGGCAAAGCCGAGCACGAGCGGCCACTCGATGATCGTGCAGGAGAGCGACGACGATGACGACAGTGGCGAGGAAGAAGAGCGAGGAGATGTGGAGAAGGGCGTCGCGAAGCGCAAAGAGGCTGAGCGTGCGGCCAAGCGGAAAGCACTGATGGAAGAGGACGACCAGGACGGGGACGATCCAGAGATGGCGAATAGCCCCGCGTCGAGGGTCTGAGTGAGCGTGGGTCGTGAGAATTGACTGCGCAGTGTAGAGCCGTCGAGTGTCTTAGATTACAAGTTGTCACGAGTGTATTGCCAATAGAAGCAGATCGGAAGCTTTCGTAGCGAGCACCAGGCTGCTTCTGTCAGGCGACGAAGGAGAGAGATGTTGAGAGATGGCTACATTTGCTTGTCAAAGGATCCCTTGACTGGATTGGCTAAAAGATCAAATCGAGATTCTGGCCAATCAGCGCTGCTCATTTCAGCAGCAGCTTTTTCGCTTTCTCATTTCTGTTTCGACCATCACCAAGAAACGAGCACGAGACCCAAGAGAACAAGAACGAATGCGAATGCTGCACTACGTCGTGCTCGTAGCTGCTGCAGTGCTCGTGGACTTCGCGAGTGCGCAGCTGCCAATCCCCCAAGAGCCCCCTGGCTTCACGGTCGGCGGCGGCAGCGCGGACGCGGGCGTGCAGCTCGAGACGTACATCGATCTGGTGCGACCTCCATTCGCAGAGATCTTTGCTCAGTGGATCGCAGGAAGCCAGTCGAACTCACGCTTTTATGTGTGGATGTGCAGATGTGCCCTGCGAGCAAGTCGGCGTACCCGGGTCTCAAGAAGCTCGTCAAGCACTACGAGCCGAGCGAGCTGCGCGTCAAGTTCGTGCTGTTCCCGCTGCCGTACCACCAGCACGCGTTCACTGCCGCCGAGTCTGCGTTCACGATCACAGCAGCGCTCGGCGACGACCAGTTCACGCCGTGGCTCGAGACGATGTACGAGAACCAGGAGAGGTCGGTACATGCTGTGCTCTTATTCTGACGACAAGCCACGTTTTCGTGCGATCGACCCCGTTCGTCCTGAGAGTCTCCTCACTCTGTGATCATTATTGTGCATGAATCCGAGCAGCTACTGGAACAAGCAGACGAAGGACCTATCGGCCGTCCAAGTGACCGAGAAGCTCCACAAGCTGGCGAAGGAGACGTTTCCGGCGCTCACGGACGCGCAATGGGAGAAAGGCATGACAGGCTACGGCGGCACGGACGCCGACAGCGAGACGCGCGTGTCGTGGAAGTACACGTGCACGCGCACGGTGTCCGGCACGCCCATGTACACACTCAACGGCGTCCCGTTCGAGGCGGCAGACTCGGAGTGGAGCTTTGAGCAGTGGTTCAAGGTCATCGATCCGCTCGTGCAGGCGAACAAGGAGAAGAGTGCGAAGCGAGCGGCGAGGGAACAGCTAGCTCTGGAGCGCGATTAAGTTGCGGCTGACGTCTCGTCCCTTGCTTCTGTTGCGGGGAGTCCGATGCACATATCATGCGTAAGCAAACATCGCAGTGTCCTGTTTTTCCATTGGTGTAATGTGCGCAACGCGACTGATGTCGGCTGGCATTTCTCGCCCATTCGCATCACCGACACTTTCGCTGCCATTCTTGTCATTGTCGAGATCTTTCTGACACATCCATCCAATCAGAGTGCAGCATGGATGCAAATCACACTGTTTTAGCCAATCGCAAAGAGACTAACCAAAAGATCCGCATCGAACGAAATGGAAATCAGGCAGTCCGAGAAAGCGAGAGCAAGAACGAGAAGAAGACAAGCCTCCTGCCAGCCATGTTGTCGATGGTGCGCGCCGCTGCGCTCACCGCCTCCGCGCTGCTCTGCGCTGTGTCTGCGCAGCTGCCGATCCCAGGCAAGCCCCCAGGCTTCACGGTCGGCCACGGCAGCGCCGACGCCGGCGTGCAGCTCGAGACGTTCATCGACTTGGTACGCAGCAGCAGCACGAAGAGCTCCTGGCTGATTGCATGCGTGGCTATACGCCTAGTCGCTTCATGACGCACGCGACTCTAACGATTGTGTTTATGACTCACATGCGCGTGCTGTGCAGCTCTGCCCTGACAGCAAGTCGGCGTACCCGGGTCTCAAGAAGCTCGCCGAGCACTACGAGCCGGAGCAGTTCCGTGTCAAGTTCGTGCTGTTCCCGCTGCCATACCACCAGCACGCGTTCGCGGCGGCCGAGGCAGCGTTCACGATCACGGCAGCGCTCGGCGACGACCAGTTCACGCCGTGGCTCGAGACGATGTACGCGAACCAGGATCTGTACGTGCTCGCTCTTCTTTTCTGTTTTGTGCGGAGGGATGGCGATCGTGCATCCCGCCAATCTCCTTGTCGCTTTGCACTCGCCTGACAAAGTGACAACGACAATGCCTGATGGCAGGTTCTACAACAAGCCGACGAAGGATCTGACGCCGCTCCAGGTGACCGACAAGCTCCGCGTGCTCGCGCAGAAGACGTTCCCGTCGTTGACGGACGAGCAGTGGGAGAGAGGCATGACGGGCTTCGGCGGCACGGACGCGGATGACCAGACGCGCGTGGCGTGGAAGTACGCGTGCTCGCGCGGCAAGTCCGGTACGCCGCTCTATAACCTCAACGGCGTGCCGTTCAACGACGCCGACGCGACCTGGAGCTTCGACGACTGGCTCAGCGTCATCGACCCGCTCGTGAAGGCGAACGAGCCGCGTGTGAGCGAAGTGGCGGTCGCTGCGACCACCAGCGCAGTTCGCATGAGCGGCGTGCCACCGGCCGCGCCGGACCGCAAGGTGATGCACTTTGCGAAGCACAACACGCTGTCGGCCGCCAGCGTGTGCGTCGGAGTCGCGGGCGGCGTGCGTCCGTGCGAGTTCGTACCTGGCCGCGCCATGTGCTGCCAGTCCCACGAGGCGTGCGTGCTGCGCAGCGGCTGCGTGAGCCTGCAGTAAGAGAGAGAGAGTGGCGCTCGTGATGGATGGATCCACCACCGCTCGAGTTCGGCGTGTTTGGCGGCTGAACTTTTGGTCTGAAACCAACTCTTGGATACAGCCTGCAACATCCTATACCCGTCCAGTTATCCGGCTACATTTTGGAGCTCCAAATGCAACAAAACCTCCATCAAATAATACATGCTGAGCGGTATCCGGATGGAGTGCGTTGTTCAACTCAGCTCGCATCTCGTCATTTTCCCGGCGTGAGGCGCATTTGGACCTCTCGCCAAGACGCGCGTGGACCTCTCCTGCCCTGCCCTGCGTGTGCGTGCGTGCGTTGCGAATATGAAGCCGACGGAGATCGCGCAGCACGCGTTGCTCGGCGCGCTCGTGTCCGGCGGGGGCATCACCGCGGCGCAGTGTCTCTTGGCACGCAAGCTCAAGGCGCCGAGCTCCTTCGCGCTCTCGCTCGGCAGCTTTGTTGGTACGTGGACGCAACGCGAGCGTATCTGCAAGCACGAAGGACGCATTGCTGACTCTACTGTGTGCATGGATGTGCGGTAATAACAGGGGTGTTTCGCCTCTTGGAAGCGATCGGACGCGATCAGGAGAAACAGGAGAAACAGGAGAAACAGGAGCAGGAGGAGCAGGAGCCATTAGACGCGAAGCGCGTGAGCGCCAACTCGTCTCGCGCGGCGGCCATCGCCGCTCTCGTGGCGCTCTCACTGCTCGATGGCAAGCGGAAGAATGTGGTGCTCGCTTACGCTGCGATGGAAGCGCTGCTGGCGTTCTCCCGCGAGCACACGTCGATCGCCGACATCAAGTACATAGGTGCGTGAACGAACGGATCACAGAATGTGTGGGATGATCTCGCGAGCTTCTGAACGTGCTAATCCACGCATCTGCGATTGATAGAAATCCCGGTTGGATCGCCGATCTACGCGTGGATCATCCACGCGTGGGTGATGAAGAGCGAGCTGCTCGACAAGTCGCAGATCGCGGCGCTCGATGGGCTCTGCGCGCTTGGGGCAACGCCGCTGCGCCGTATGCGCGACGAGATCCCGACCGGGAAGCTGATCTCGCGCTGTGACGCGTTCCACCGCGGCGAGACGTGCGCGCAGTTCCACCGCAGCTACTTCTCGAAGAGCATGCGCTTCGCGGTGCGCCTGTACGTCCCGATCTACTTCTTCTCAGTCGTGCTCACAAAGTACAAGCAGTGGATCTGGGGTCCGCGACCAGAGCTCTCCAAACTCGCAGTCCAGTACTTGCGCACGTGCCTGTGCCTGACGCTCAACTACCAGATCCCGCTGTTCCTGTCGTGCCACAGTCCGATCAAGAGCGACCGCCTGACTGTGATCATAGCCGGCGCGTTCACGTCGCTTGCGCTGCTCGCAGAGCACGAGCGCCGGCGCGCGAGCGTGCTCAAGGCTGTCGCCGTCTACTCGCTGTGCAGTGCTGGCGCGCAGGCGGCGCTGTCACTGAGCATGTCGAAGAGGCTGGTCACCAACCTCCAGTACGCGCTCTTCTCCGCGTCGCTCGCGATGATCTTCACCCACCCGGAGCGCCAGAGTCGGACGCTCATGCAGTACCTTTACGGCTACGAGGTTGCTCCGAAGCAGCAGTCTGCTACGGCTCAAAGAACCGAGACGTCGCGACAAAACGGGGCAGTTCAGCACGGATCAACAAGCGACGCCGAGAACGAAGAAGAAGAAGAAGAAGAAGAGGAAGTGTAAGCAGAAGCCATGGCAGGAGTGCGCGGTGCGTGCGAAGGTGTTCAAAGAAGAGTTGACGTGGACGAGTGAAGAGCTTTGGTGCGCGTATCAACAGATGGCGCTGCTGCGCGAAAGGTGATGCGAACCTGTCCACTTCAACTTGCTCTGATGGTCTGTTGCAGAGTCGATTGATGAGAAGCGCACGACATGTTCAGTCCTTCGTGCGGAGAGCTGGGGAACGCGGCTCGACCGACGACTTGAGCGTCAAGCAAGACCTGGACACACCATCTCTCTCTATAGTGCCAGCATGCATGCCGTGATGACCATGGTGAGACAGATACCCCGAGATAAGACAGAGAGCTGACTGGAGATGCCGACGGAGAGCACCGCGAGCGAGTGTTTACAGCGCCGCGGGACGCTATCCACAAGCAGCACAGCATTCAGCGCTCAGCGTCGCAGCCCTACCTGCGCCATCCTTTCGTCGCTATCTCCATGCTGAATGGCGTCCGTCCATCCGTCCACGCTCTGGTGCTGACGAGCAATAGCGTGCTTATCTTCAATAAGCGGCGGCGGCGGCTGGCGGCGGCGGCTGGCTGCACACGGCGACAGAAAGAATCAAGCGAGGGGTCCGAGCGCGTTGCGTCCTGGGCAGTGCGCGAATCGCTGCGCGGTCGCTGGCTCGCGGACGCCAGGACGCCTGTCCATGAGCCATGGCGGTGGTGCTGATGCGTGACAACGGAGATGCCTGCGCTGGCAGCTTCGCGCGTTCACTCGCGCTTTGTATGCGGCATTCGCGTGCTGACGAAGATGCGCGTTGGTGCATGATCAAGAGAGCGCCGCCAGCTGTTTCCCCCTCGTTTGCTCTTTCTCGGAGGGCTCGCCACTCCCTTCGGCTGGTCATACCCACCAAAAGGTCAAACCTCCGCTGCACTGCGCTGCTCGTTCTGAACAGGCGAACTGACTGGAAATGAATTGTTTGCTTTTTTTGCTTGCCCAGACTCTACCGAGACAAGCAACTTCAATCGCCACCCTCAGCATACAAACTTCGGGGCAAACAAGAAAACAGATAGGATCCACCGCGAAAGCCGCAAGTGAAGGCCACACTCCATGCGAATCCACTTGGTTGCCGAGGGCGAGAATGGATGGCGCAGCTCCGCAGCCTCGAGCGGACGACGTTGCAGATCGGCAGCCGAGAGTCTTGAGGGCTTCCTGATATCTATCAGCATCGTCACCTGCTCCACGCGTTACTCACAAATGGTCCGCCTCGAGCCTCGAGCGAGTGTAACGCGCCATCGCTCCCCCCATTTGCGCAGTTGTGCAGTTGTGCAGGCGAGAAAGAAACCAAGCGTCATCCGAAGGCGGCGCCTGCGTTGCTTCCTTTCTTAGCATTGAGCTGCCGACGCGGCGTCACCGCCCTCGTAAAACCAAGTTTGGCTTTTGAAGTGCCTATGCTCCAGGCTTCCTGCCATCTGCGAGCTCAAATCTTCAAGCACCGACGAACTCCATGTGCCTGCTGGTCTTGCAGTCCGTCATTGGGTCTCGCAAGCGAGAGCGCGAAACTCTGAGACGCTCGCGATTGTGCCGCTGATTACACTTCGCACAGTGGATGCGCTCCGGTTGCTCGCTGGTTGCCCTTTTCCGACCCGAAAGTTATGGAGCAATACATTGCGCGAATAGCACCAAACTTGCGTTTGACTCGGATTCACTATGCAGCTGTCCCTGAAAATACCATTGACGACCCAGAACAATGCGTCATCCGCCACGTCGTGCGGTTTGGTTACACAGCCACCGTGATGGTTGTCAACAAGCGGACAGAGACGCGGACGCGTCCCGTTTTTTGGAACGCGCTGAAATGGACAAGCGACAGCCTCATCATCGAGCGAAGAGCTCCCTCCATCGCCGCGCTCTCTCTGCAGAAGAGAGAGAGAGAGAGAGAGAGAGAGAGAGAGAGAGAGAGAGAGAGAGAGAGCGCT
>JAADWH010000577.1:0-18585 GCA_023335995.1 Globisporangium nagaii
CAAGTGAGGCAAAGGTGCGTGAGCGCACTGCTGTCGAGCGCTACCCTATCTACGGCACATATCGGTGGGAGCACTGCAGCTGGATCGTGCGGCTTGCGCGACGATGTCTCGATCACCAAGTCCCCAGACGTCCAAGAGGACGCTCATCTTGTCCGCATCAGTCGGGTACAGCGCCGTCAGCGACGGATGCGCGAGCGTCTGGAAGCCCTCGATCATCAGCGCTTCGAGGATCTCCGAGTACCTGGCAAGGACGACCCGGGACGACGCGTTGGACGCATCCTTTCCGACGCTCCACTGGAAGCTCTGTGGTGACGAGGGGCGATATGGTGATTTGCTCGTCAGCATCGTCGTGAACTAGCTCAAGACAGTCAGTCAATCACAAACGATGGGCTACCTGTCGAGCTGCGTTTGTCGTTGTGATTCGATGCAGAGTTGCTGTTGCAGAGGCTTCATTGATCAGTGCTGGAGAGATCTGGAGCCAGTGAAGGAAGCTAATGAGCTGCACCAGAAGAAGACACCAGAGCGATGAGTCTATTGTCAATCAACGAGCAACGAGGCAGCTCTCTCGCACCGGTGGAGCCGTGTCGGACTGGTCTGCGGCTGGTTCATGCTCTTTGGCAACATTGGACGCAACTCTCGTTCCTTGAACAGATTCAAAATGAGCTCGAGCGACGAATTCGAAGTCGTCCATGCGAGGCAAGAGCAACGCTACAATGGACGGCGCCAGCACACTCCCTTTCGTCGCGACTCGCTGTGGACTGTCGCTCTCGCCGCTGTGATCTGGAGCTCGAGACTCTTTGGCTTTGAGCAGTGTCGCGCTGCTAGCGAAAGAGGAAGCACGCATTTGGTGGTGTCAATCGATGGCGACTCGAGACACCAAATCACAGAAGATGGACGAGATGCTGACATACGCACCTTCGTTTGGCGAATGGGAAGAGGAAGTCGATGGCGAACTCCCGCAAGCGATCGGAGCTCTCATAGTCGCTGGCAGCCGACCCAAGAGCTGCGTGCACTTCGCCGACCAAGAGGGTGAGAAAGAGATTGAACTGCGTGCAATCACAGCCACACAGTTAGCCCGCTTCTCCACAGTGGAG
Source organism: Globisporangium nagaii (assembly GCA_023335995.1). Taxonomy (NCBI): domain Eukaryota; phylum Oomycota; class Peronosporomycetes; order Pythiales; family Pythiaceae; genus Globisporangium; species Globisporangium nagaii. The sequence continues at coordinate 1,095 of JAADWH010000577.1, forward strand.
GCTACTTCGCGCAACAAGGAGGTAGTGAAAGTCTCACCTCGCTAAAGCTTAGGCAAGTCGCGTGCGAAGGCGACGACGAAGATACCACTCGCTCCAGGACACCCAAGAGCTTCATCTCCATCTCTGTCCATCAGCGTTGCCGTTCGTCAGTGGACGTGCCATTTCGAATGAAGACAAGCTGGTTTTGCACTCGGGCGGTGTACGCACCAGACTGTGTGAGTCCTCCGAGGCTCTCGTGCAGTCCGCAGTCAATGCAGAGTCGCTGCAGCTGCTCGAAGCGCACTCCGCAAGCGCGCTGACCACTTTCACACTCCTCACTGTAGCTCGCGAACACGCTCATGAGAAACTCGTGCAGATCTGCTGCCCCAGCGAGAAACCCGAGCGTCGAGCCATCCGACAGACTATTTTCCGTGCCTGGAGTGGACATCGCTCGCGCGCGCTTGTCCAGGAAACGTCTGCGCACGCACTGACAGCATCATGATCCGCAATCTTGTCAGCATTTCAGCCAGCAACGTGACCAGAAGTTGCCATACTGCGTACCAAACACTCGGAGAGCGTCGCAGGCGAGAGCGTCAGATCCAGCTCGTTCATTTGTTCGCTGTCGTCCGCAGCATCCACTTCATGGGAACGGCTAGAATCATCGCCGCTGTGCGCGTGCTGGAGAAACTCGAGCGGCAGACACTGTTCCGATGCGAGAGCGTCGGCAATGGATCGGCGATTGTGTGAGGTTGCTGGCTTTGCTCGTGGTAGCTCGGAGTGGATGGCTGCAGATGGAGTATCTGCGTGTGCATCATCGACAGCATTGTCAGTCCAATGGTTCACACAAACACAGACATGCATGGAAGTGGTGCACACAAACCTTCCTGGTGCACTCCCGAGTGCTTCCGGCGTCGTGCTCTCGCGAGACACTTGCTCGCCCAGTAGACTACCATGAAGACGCACGTGCCGAGCGGAACAGCTCTGCCACACGGCTCCATCGTTGTTGTCGCCGAAGAAGAAGAAGAGCTCTGTGAGAGCGCAGTCTCGTGCTCCTCGATGCTCTGTGAACCTGTGGCGTCAGCAGGCAGAAGACGGTGCTGGAGCTCTCTGAAGATGCGCGACTTCATAGCTCTCGCTGCTGGCGCGTTGGCTGAGCTCTCGTCGCCAGCTGTGAATCACATCAGGTTGATATCATGGCGTGTCAGATACACATGAGAACAGAAGTCTATGCGCCAATCACTGCCGATTTGTCCTTCGTACCTTCGCCGCCGAGGAGGCAGCTCGCGATCGCATCATCCAGCTCGTCCTGATCCGATCCCGATGTGAGAGCGAGACGCATGCACTCCAGTAGCAACCGTAGCAGCTCCATCCTCGCCTCGTCGACTTTCACGTCTTCGAGAATCGCATCGCAGATCTCAGCAGCCGCTTCTTGCTCGTGAGGTTCACCTTCAAGTGCCGCGTCCATGGCTCGCTCTAACAAATCAAACGCAAGCACGGGCTCGCTCTCGCTCTCGAGGAAGAACTCCCTCACGAATAGCGCCAGGGTGAGCACGGAGAAGGACTCGAGCGGCAGGAAGCTGAGGTTCTTGCCTGCGTTCAGATGCAGCAGCTGAGCCAGCACTTTGGACTCGTCGCTGCGGCTCGGATGCTTGGTAAACAGCCCGTACTTGTCCTGTGGCGACTCGATGATCACAGCCAGCAGTCGCTGCAGCATGGTCACGTCGGAGGGTGAGAGTGCGCTGCGATCGGCTCGTAGGGCTGCTGCCGTCGAGTGGGGACGTTTGGTTTCAGCTGGTGGGTTTGCTGTCGTCGTGGACTCTGGTGATCGAGCCAAAGTCGGTGATATCAGCATCGACGAGTCGGTCTTCGAAGGAGAAAGACGGTGCACTGATTCCTTCGCGGACGCGAGCATCGCCGAGCCAGCTCGCGACAGCCTTCGCATGGGAGACTGGGAGACGCTCTTGCTGCTGAGTGAGGACGGCTGCTGATAGCTCCGTCTCGGCGTCCTTCGAGTCTCGCTGAGCGAGTCGTTGTCGTCATCGTCGCGATCCAGCATTCCCACTGGAGCTCTGCTCTTTCTCTGGTCGCCACTCTCGGATGCTCTCGTTGACAATTTCTCCTCCAAGCTGTCGTGGTACCAATCCTCGTCCTTGTCTTCGTCTGCGACACCGCCTTCGATCGCCGTCATACCTTCATCTCGTCTGCACAGCAATTCCGGTGCGCTCTCAATCAGGAACGCACCGATGCGCAGTCGAATCGCCATGGTCTCTGCCAGTTCTTCTTCCGACGGGCGAGCGAGGATCGCACTGATAGCTTCGACAGATGCTGCTGCACTGGAAGTCTTGACACCAGCAGCCGCAGTCAGTGAGCCGTTGAGACCGCCTTCCAGTGCCAGCTTGCAGAGCAGCAGGAGAAGCGACTCGAAGAGTCCGCGGCGTTCTGGAGCCATTGCATCCATGCTGGCACGGACCAGCTCCAAGCCATCTGCTGTTGACACTCTCGACACTCCTGAAGATCGCCGAGCCGTCGGACTGCTGATGGGGGCTACCAGGTCAGGGAACTCGTCGTACGGCAGCAGAGGCGCGTAGCAATCCTGCAGCAAGTGGCGCACAACGCAGCTGACGGATCTGGACGAGAACGCACTGAGCTTGGCAGGCAAGTCGCCCTGTCTGATGCTCTTCAGCAAGCTCTTCTTCTCGCTGGCTTTGCCGTCGAGCACGAAGAGCTGCTTCTTGTGGAACTTGTGCTTGAGCAGGTGATCCACGAGGTACTTTAGTATCAAGCTCGTCTCGAGGGGTATCAGCGGCAGGAACCGCATGGGTCGCTCGTCCGGCGCCTTGACGAAGCTCTCCTCCGCGCGCGGTGCTGCACTGCTGCTAGCACGCCAGCTGCGCGCGCGGGATCGCATCGACATGCCGAAGTGCCGCCAGAGTGGAGGGATCGTCGAATGCGTCTCGGAGTGAAGAGAGAGCTCTGTCGTTTGATACTTTGGTATCATCCGAACTTCGCGGCTCTTCGAGCACAGTGTCGCGAAACCGGTGGCACTGCAACCTGATTGATGAGGTTCAGAATGACGCAGATTCGGAAATGCAAGGAAGGGGTGGTATAGGACACTGTGCATTCGAGGAGCTCGATGGAGAAGCTGGTTGCTCGCACTGGGGATTGAGACTCCCATCTGCGTGGATCGAGTGCTCCTAGCCCTGGGACTGCAGCGCTCGCTCGATCGCCACTGCATCGGTGTACGCCTGAGACGCACAATACGCATCGCGGAAGGACAACCGCCCGAGATGAGGAGATCGTTAGCAAACACGCACACATCACACCACGCATGCCGGACTCAGAAAGAACCAAAGCCACACGCACCGCGTGGAGAATGTCGACGACGTCGTCCATGTGCGCGAGGAACGTGTCGTACGTGACGGCATTCGCCGCAGTCCTCGCCTCTGGCCCTTCCGATCCCGACACGAACCTGCTCTGCAGCGCCTTGCCGATCGCTTCGTCGCTCGTCCAGAGCTCGAGCGATCGCTTCGCCTTAGCGTGCGTCACTGGCGTTTGCGCCGCCGCCATCTCGACCGAGCGCCGGTACTTGCGCCAGATGTGCCACGCAGTCTTCACGTGCTCTCTGCCCAAGCGCTCTCGCAACGACGCCAGAGCGTCATGTGCGTCGCTGGATGCGCTCGCTCGCGACTGAAGCAGATGCCACGCACAGCGCCGATGGAAGCGCCGACCGAACAGGCAGAGCGTCGTCGCTGTCGAGTGGCTGTCGCTCTGCTGATGTAGCTGCTGCTTTGGCTCAGACTGGTCCCATTCGTCATCCGCCTCGTCGCGGCTCTCTCGTTCGATGCAAAAGTACCATTTCTTGGCAGTCGTTGGGTGTGGGAACGACACGAACACCTCGGCGTAGACGAAGCCCGTCTGCCGCGCTGTCTGCTCCATCAGCTCCACGTACTCGACGGACGGAGGATACACCTGGAACACTGCACGGTTCTCAGCGTTGCCTCTTCTTGTTCGTTTCTCGCCAGCAAGCTGCTGGTAGAGCGACGCGAAGCACGTCAGGAGCCCTTCGCGCGTGAGCCACTGGAGCATCGAGATGCCGATCGCGCGCCGGAAGACGCCGCCGCGCAGCGGGAACCTCTGTGCCGCGTTACCGCGGTAGAAGCCCGCGCGCTGCAGACAGAGCGCGTCGTACTGCGCTGCATGCGTTTGCGCTGTGTCCCTGTCGCCAGCGCCGTTCTTGGTAGTGCTGGCTGGCTGGACGGATGGCATTGAAGTGTCTGTGTTGGTCGTGGTGGTGGTGAGCGACAGCATGGACGCGCTGATGTCGAACGCCAGCGTGAAGCCCAGTAGCCCGCGCTCCAGCAGCCACTCGTTCGCTGCGAGTGTGCTCAGCCCCGAGCCAGCGCCGAGATCCAGCAGCAGCCACGGCTCGTCGTCCTCCTCGCTGTTGCTGTTGCTGCTGATCTCTGCGTTCGATCGTCGCGTGGATGGCGACTGCGGCGTCGCGCCGAAGCGCAGCAGCTCGAGCGCATGGCGCGTGAGCTCCTTCTGTATCGCGGCGTTCGCCTGCGTCGTGTAGCTGCTGGACTGGCCGGCGTCGTAGAACGCGGAGGCTGCGGCCGACGACGCCGAACCCGCTGCGTCGGCGCGGACTTCTGGTCGCGCGCACTTGTACGGCATTTTGGCTGGTTGATTGGCGAAAAGTGCCGTTTCGTCGGTCTTTTAAGAGAGAGAGTGGTTGATATTGACGAGATAAAAAGCCGATTCTTCTTGGAAGTCTGCCACCTCTCGAAACACATCAGCAAAGCGGTTATTTGTCCGTCATGATTTCGTCTCGATTGTTTTGTTTCCTTCGAGTTCTCCTACTTTTGTGTGGCCACGCCAAAAATCACACTTTTCTTCGCTTGTGATCCAACGCAACCCACTCGCATCGAGTGCCAAATAAAACTGGAAGAGTCGGCGAATAAGAGAAGGAAAATGGCATCGCCAGCGAAAGCGCCGCCGCCATTGGCACCGACTCTCCTCCAGTCGACCCCAGCAGCAGCAGCAGATCCGATTGGCGCGACCGCAGCCTCCGCTCTGGAGCGCGAGATCCGAGCGTTTCTGGAGGGATTCGAGCGCGCGACCGTGAGCGAGTTCGCGTGGGTCTCCACCTCGCTGCCGTCCTCGGCGTCGACCGTGTCTGCGTCTGCGTCGCTGCCAGAGGAAGAAGAACTGCAAGCAGGGAACGCTGCGCTGTCACTGCCACCATCGCCGTCGCCATTACCCGCTGCTGATGCAACAGCGATGATATCTGCAGCCACAGCGCCGTCATCAGTAGATCGCAGCATCCCGCGCATCCGGCGCTTGGAGAGCAGCGAGCGGCTGTCGGTCGAGTCCATGGAGCTCGAACGCGTGGGCGACGTGCATGTATTCCTGCTCGAGCTACAGCAGAGGCTCGCGAGCAAGCAGGCATTCCGGGGCGAAGAGGAGCGCAGCAAGTGGTGGTGGCTCGTGCACCAGCTCAAGCAGCAGCGGAGCAGGTTTCCGGAGAAGTGGGACGGCCTCGCAGATGCGCACCTCGTGCGCATCGAGGCTGCGATCACGCGCCTCCCGCTAGAAGAGCAGCAGCTCGTGGACGCAGGCAGACTCACAGACAGCTCGACCGCAGCAGAGTTGCGGATATCCATCGGCGACATCCCGATGCTCGAGAGCCACAGCACAAAGGCGAAAGCTCCGCAGCGCCGCATGTCTGGCGACGCGGACGAGGACACGTCCTGGGCGAATTTCTCGCGCATCGTGCGCGCCGCCTCGGGCCGCACGATGCGCGCGCTCATCGGCTCGAACGACCGCGACAGTGAGCTCTTCTCGACAGGCAACAGCGGCGGCAGCGGCGGCGGCACGCGCAATCGAGCAGGCAGCGAGAAAGGCGACGGCCGCGAGTCCATACCGACGCTACAGCGCACGAGCAGCAGCTTCTCGCAGTCCGTGCCGAACCTGCTGCGCTCCGTCGTGAGCTACCTGGGGCTGTCGATGGAGGAGACGTTCATGTGTCAGATCTGCTTCGAGTACGTCTCGGTCGGGAAGTCCTTCCGCCTGAGCAAGTGCGGCCACCGGTTCTGCGAGGCGTGTCTGGAGAACTTTCTACAGTTCAAGATTGGCGAAGGACAGGTGTACCCGACGTGCTTCCACGAGAGCGAGGGCGAGCCGGCGTGCTCGGCGGAGATTGTGGCGGACGACATCCAGGCAGTGGTGTCCAATAAGTCCTGGGAGCGGTACCTCAAGTTCCGGTTCAACAAGGAGAACGAGAACGCGCGGCAGTGTCCGTTCTGCGACCATTCGCAGGTGTGCGTCGGCAGCGCGGCGCCCGAGTGCGTGTGCGAGTCCTGCGGCGGCGAGTTCTGCTTCGTGCACAGCACGGCGCACCGCGGCCGCTCGTGCGCTGAGTACGAGAAGAAGATCGTGGCGATCGAGAAGCTCAACCACGCGATGATCAACGAGATCTCCAAACCCTGTCCGGGCTGCAACAACTTTGTCGAGAAGATCGGTACGTGGCTCGAGTGTGCGGCATTGATAGCGTGAGGCTCGTTGTGTCCAAGCTGATAATGTGCTGTGTGCTGCTGTAGGCGGCTGCAACCAGATGAAGTGCGTCGTGTGCAGCACGAGCTTCTGCTGGATCTGTCGAGAGATCATCGACGACGCAGTCTTCCCCGAGCACTTCCAGGTACGCTAAGCACATCGTGTCGCTCTCTGCATCTTGTGCGGCACTGACTAGTCTTGGTGATCGTCGTCGTTGGGACGTATGCAGTGGTGGAACATTCGCGGGTGTCCGGGCAATCAGATGGCGGAGGTGGAGGAGCAGTCGACGAGCCAGACGATCTCGCTCAAGATCCTGCGCGGGCTGTTCTTCTTGGTGTTCGGGCCGCCTGCGTTCGTGCTCGCGCTGGTCTTCAGCCTGCTCTGCTGCTGCTGCGCGCCGTGCACGAAGCTCTTCGACACGACCTACCGCAACGCGTTCACGACGTGTCTGTGCGCGTCCGGGTACCTGCTGCTCGCGCCGTTCGCGCTGGCGCTGGTGATCGTGTGCTCCCCCTGTCTCTGCTGCGCCTACTGGTTCGTGCCCGGCGCGTTCTCTGCGGACACACTCGCGGGCGAGCTCCCAGGCGTGAGCATGCAGGAGACGCAGATCGACATCTCGCCGAACAACGAGTCGATCTTCCGCGTGTCGGTGTAATTATTAGTTAGTTGTACAAATAGGAGGAATAACACGAACCCAAAAGCGCGGAGTTCGCTCAGAATTGCGCCTCGAAATCGCCTTGCATAATTGCAAGCAATCCTATTCGATATGAATGTGAGCACGAAGAAAGCAAACATGCGCATCAGCGGACCGTCCGAGTGGCGCGAGGCGACGCTCGCGCCAAAGGCGAGCAAGACGAACCTACTGCAGCACGGTGCGGTAGGCAGCGCTGCATTGCTCGCTTGGGAGCACACTAACTGACTCGCCGCGTTGCTTTTGATGCTCACGCGCAGCGTATCACCCGGCGCTGCAGATGGCTGCACTGGCGCACACAGGCTCTGTCGTCCTCACGAGGTTCGCAAGCGGAGAGACCGGGAGCAGCCCGCGCTTCTTCGAAGAGGTTTTGGAGCAGCCTCAGGACCATGTCCGCCTGCATGAGCAGCAGGACAACGCCACGGTGTGTGTGCCGTCCGCTGCGCCACTCGTTGCCTCAACGCACCGAACCTCACCCGCATGCCTCTCTTAACTCGTGTGTGCGCATGCAGAGCCCAAAGCCCGCAGACTTCCAGTTCACAGCGTGGTCGAGCGGACAGACAGGGAAGCACCTGCTCGCGGTCGCGCGTGAGGGTCGCGTGGAGATCTGGAGCGTCACGAATGAGTCGTACGCTGCCGCTCATCTTTTTTGCTTCCGATGAATGCGCATGGGCTGTTTGGAGCCTTACACGACTGTCTACTGTATCTCTGCAGTGATATCCGAGCGAGTCTCGTCAAGTCCGTCGCTACTTTCCAGCATACCCGGGGTATTCTGTGGCATCCTGTCGCCGACCTACTTCTGGTGCGTTCTTGAGTTCTCCATCCATGGAAGTGTCCACGAGCTCATCTGATCGTGCGCGTTTTGTATATGAACTGCAGATCTACTCGGACAGAGAGCTCGCGTGGATCGCTGAAACGCACGCAGCGCCACACAGCTTGCTGTCGCTGCCTGCAGAGCGCCGACAAGTGTGGAGAGCGTGTGCGTGGAGCCCGAGCGGACTGTCACTGACCGCGTACGTGATGCTCGGCGCTTGTCGTTATGCCTGCTGCGCTGGTTGCTGACTGTGGCGATGTTCTTGCATTGCAGCGTGTCGAGCTCGACAGTGTACGACTTGTGTTGGAGCAGTGCAGAAGCACTGGCGTCCTGCTCCGAGCCAACGATCGACAGTGTCGATGTGAGTCAACTGCAGCAGCAGCAGCAGCGAAACTCAGCGAACGAGCTCAAGCTCGGAGGCATCGCGGCTGTCTCTCGCGTGTCGCCTGGCGTGTGCGTGCTGACGACAGACACGCCGCTCGTGTTCCAAGATCTGGGGCAGTCCACTGCGGCGCTGACGGCTTCAAGCGTACCGAGTGGCATTTCCATCGTGGAGACGCGGACAAACAGCTCGCTGCTGAGCGTCCGCGAGTCGAAGCCATCGTCGAGCTCTAGTTTGCTGTTCGAGACGATCTCCTCGTCCAGCTCAGCGACGTCGTCCGCAGGTTCGATCCTGGATCTGACGTCGCTGCGGGTCACTGCGTCATCGAGCATGGCGAGCTCCCTCCAGATCCTCAATCGCCCTCAGGTGTGAACGACGCTCTTCGTGCTGGATGGACTATGCGTGTGTTTGCGATGCTGACGCTTCTGCTCTGTGCCTTTCTTAGGAGCTGAGCCCAGCTCACGATGCATCAGTACAGACGCGACCAGCTTCGCACGTGCTCATGCTCACGCGAGAGCCAAGTGGCGATGGTGCGGGATGGCGACTCGCGACCAGTCTGGTGCTCCCCAACCTGCCAACGCCAGACATGCTGGTCGTCCAGGTACGGAGCGCAGCAGGGGAAGTCTGTTTACCTGTATAGCCTACTCGCACTGGCTGATTGCACACGAATGGCCACTTCGTGAAGGACACGCGCGTTATTGTCGGGAGCTCGCTGGCGAACCGCATCATTGTCGCGCACATGAGCAAGACCGAGTCCAGTTGGGAAGCGGCGCTGGCAGGGGAGCTGGTACGCGACAACTCGTCTGTTTGCTCATTCGTTCCGATAGATATCCGGCGCTAACGCTGCATGTTCTCTCGCTGTGCTTGTCTCGTGGCTAACCGCGTGCAGGAGCTCCCAGTGAGCCATGTCTGCAGAGGACTCTTCATTGGCGAGCGCTCGCCGTTCCTGCAAGCTGCGTCCGCCGAGAAAGTGAAGAAGTCCGTGTTCTTCCACGCATCCGCGAGCGGCCCGCAACAGCTCCACCTGTCTAAGTTCAAAGTGCCTCGGCGCGCTCGACCGGCTGCGGCTACGACTGCTGGGTCCGCGATCGCATATCCAGAGAAGCCGACGACGGATCCAGCGGAGCGAATGCAAGCGGACACCACGCAGCCGCAACACCAGCAGCCGCAGCCGCAACAACAGCAATCCCCGGATGTGCTCGCCACCCTCGTCGCGAAGCTCGATGCGATGCAGAGGCAGCTGAACGCGCGCTTCGACGGCATGCAGGTGCAGCTGGAGCTGCTGACGACACGCATGGCGCACCTGGAGAGCAGCAGCAGCAGAGATCAGAAGAGCAATTGAGATCGTCTGATGATGCTAGTGGGACCAGCACTCTCTACCATCATTCCGTCGATTGCAATTCAGAATCGAATGCGAAACCAAGCAAAGCTCGATTTTTATATGGCGAGGACGATGGCGACTTGCGCTACGAAGATCGGAGCGCTCGCGACGCCTATAAGCACGCGTGTGTGTGTGTGCTCGCAGCAAGTCGCTCACTCACGTCCATGCGGTGAGCTGCCGCAGCGCTGCAGCGCTCGAGCGTATTTGTTCGAGAACGCGCGTTCTCGAAAACGCAGTCAATTCAAAAGTCAGAAATGGTTGCCGCAATTCAAATGTGAATTGCTTTGCGAAAGTGGCTTGCGTGACAGTCGTTGATAACCGGCTATACACTTTGCATCCAACCTGCTGAGCCTGTTTGCAAACTATGGCGACAGCGATCTCTCGATTTGATCTGTAGGCGTGTGTAGTATAGTGGTCAGTACCTCTCGATTTGATCTGCAGGAATCAGGAAAAACACGTCCAGTGATACACACAGGACTTCTCACGGCACGACGCCATCGATCCTCGATGAGCGATGGTTTGGACGAGAAGTGGCGAGCTTGCTGCAAGCAGCGACGCGCCTGAACGCCGCATAAGCAGAGATGAAATCACAGCATTGTTGATTAACTAGCTACACGCTGCGCGTATAATCTACAGTATAACCAGCTTGTCACAACAGCAGCTCCTTTTCTTTTTTGTCGAATCACCGTCGGAATCTTGGCTGGCGCCTCTCTCGCCTGGCGGTTTCCTTCCTCCTCGTCGTTTCCTGATCGCTCTGCTCACTCTGAAAAAAGACTCGCAAGCACCAAGAAGACCAGCAAGACAAGACAAGACACGATGGGCCGCTCGCGTTCCTCCCGTTCCGCCCCAGCACCAGCGCGCCGCGCGCCAGCGCCGTCGCAGCCAAAGCGCCCGGCGCCTGCGCCAGCGAAGACCCAGTCGGCCCCCGCGCCAGCGCCGCAGCAGCAGAGCGGCGGCGGCGGCATGCTCGGCGGTCTGATGGGCACGGTCGCCTCGGGCATGGCGTTCGGTACGGGCAGCGCGATGGCGCACCGCGCGGTCGGCGCTGTCGCCGGCTCGTTCGGTGGCTCGTCGGAGGGCGAGCAGGAGGCGCCAGTCGCGCAGGCGGCTGAGCCGGCGCAGAACCAGCCGCAGGTGTGCTTCCGCGACCAGAAGGCGTTCCTCGACTGCCTCAACGTGAACCAGAACGACATCAGCTCGTGCCAATTCTATTTAGACCAGTTCAACCAGTGCAAGCAGCAGATGGCGTACCAGTAGGCGGGTGCGCTCGAGCCGAGCCGAGCCGTCCACGACTGAGCTGAGCGCAGTGGAGAGGGGAGCCACACACCTCTTCGCGCGGCGCTGGAAGCCGCTCGCTGGAGTTTTGTGCTGAGCGACAGCTCGGCTCTCTCGATCCAGAGCCACGCTCTTCTGTGCGCTGTCGTGGGCAAATCAGAGCAGTGCAAGCAGAGCAGGACATTGCGGCAGCTGAACCCCGTCTCTCGAGATCCCAGTGACTTTGGAGGTGTGGGTGCCGGACGCGTGTCCCTTGCTGCGCTGCAATTGAGGAGCGACAACATCGAGCTGGAGAGCTGGAGAGCTGGCAGTTGAGAGAACCGAGCTGAAGATAGACAGACAGAACGTGCAGCGAGTGGCGGGTTTAGAATTGTGTATTGGATAAAGAAAACGAAAAGAAACAACGACCGCGACTTGAAAGACGGAAATGAGCAGCACATTCGTGTGATCTTGGTCGCCAACCTTCATGCATGGGAGTGTCGTGAGCATTGTCCTATTTGAGAGTGAAGCTCGTATCGTGAATCGAGTTGAGGCGGGCGACCGAATCGAGTCCCGGTCGAGTCCGCCATGGACGGAGACTGGAGCACAGACGCGATCGGCGCTTTCACCGCTGGCGTGTCTGCTCGCACAGCTCTGCTGCGCTGGGAACGGTGAGAGTCGCGATGCAAGCTGATGAGGACAGCTACCGTCCTGCTTGCGCAGGTAGATTGTTGCTGTGGGGATGTCAGGCAACCACGCAGCAGCTCTTCGGTATCTCAGCCGGCCCCACACTTGCTCAAAGCCAGCTGGCGAGCTGACAGACGACGACGTCGTCGCCTCTCATCAAACCAGGAGGGAAGCGCCGTGTTCCGAGACAGCGGAACACGCCTCCCCTTCAAATCCGATCGTCTGAGTTCAACGCGAGCAAGCTGCTCGAGCGCTTCTTCAAGCCCACGCCTCCTCCCTTCAAATCCGAGCCACTGCTTCAACTGGGCCTGAGAATTCCCACGCCGCATCCCGATCGAGTGCGAGCGTGATGACGGATCCGTCCCGCCACTCCGCGCGTTCGTGGCGACTTCGCTGCGTCCATACCATCGCGGCGGTTGTCGCTGCGTCCACGACACAGCAACGGCGAGCGTGCACGGGTTGAAAGCGCGAGACCGATGCGAATCTTCCAGGCGCTCGCGCTTTTAACTTTATCATCAAACTCAACCCAACGAGCAGTGCAACCGAGCCAAAAATTGGCTCGCGAGCGGGAGCGACAGGGACGCGCTTTGCTGGGAATCTTTTTTTCCGTTCTGCAGCAGAGCAGACCATCACTCTGGCTGGCGTGGGTTTGGATTTCCGGTACAAAAGGGTCGAAAAACCTCAGAAAGGCCAATGCACCTCGCTTTGACGGCGCGGCTCTATGCGCCATACAAACGGCCAGTCTGCGGGCCGCGCCTCAACGCGTGTGCTCCAGTCGTTTGGGAGCTTTTCGCGAGCGCTCCCCCCTGCCGCTGCTCCTGCTCTTGCTGCGGCGGGCGTCTGTGGGGCCGAGAACGCTCGCGCGAGAGCCTGCCATTTCCTTTTTTGGATACAGCCCAGAAAGAGAAAGCCACCCAGCCAGCAGCCTCGCGTGCATTTCCGCCACCGTCCCGGTCGTCAAAGCACCCCCAGCAGCAACCATGGTACATACCTCGCTTCTGTCTCGACGGCGACGGCACCACGGGCGGTGTCTTGATGGGGGGAAGCCAGTCAAGCTAAAAGATATGTTCTTTTCTGTGTTTGTATTGGCATGCGGTAACAGGTCAACTTCACGGTCGACCAGATGCGTGAGATCATGGACTACACGACGAACATTCGTAACATGTCCGTGATTGCCCACGTGGACCACGGCAAGTCGACGCTGACGGACTCGCTCGTGTCCAAGGCCGGTATTATCTCGGCCAAGCACGCCGGTGAGGCGCGTTTCACGGACACGCGCGCGGATGAGCAGGAGCGTGGTATCACGATCAAGTCGACGGGTATCTCGATGTTCTTCGAGTACGACATGGACGCCGGTGACCTCGCGCACGCGAACAAGCTCGCGGGCGTGACCCAGGAGCAGGCGGACGCCACGATGGAGGCGGCCATGGCTGCGTCGACGGACGTGACGATCACCAAGAACTCGTACCTGATCAACCTGATCGACTCGCCAGGTCACGTCGACTTCTCGTCGGAAGTGACTGCGGCTCTGCGTGTGACGGACGGTGCGCTCGTGGTCGTGGACTCGATCGACGGTGTGTGCGTGCAGACCGAAACGGTGCTGCGCCAGGCTATCAGCGAGCGTGTGAAGCCAGTGCTGATGCTGAACAAGGTGGACCGCGCGCTGCTGGAGCTGCAGCTCGGCCCAGAGGACTGCTACCAGGCGTTCAACCGCGCCGTCGAGACCGTGAACGTGATCATCTCGACGTACAACGACGAGGCGCTCGGTGACTGCCAGGTGTACCCTGACAAGGGTACGGTGGCGTTCGGCTCGGGTCTCCACCAGTGGGGTTTCACGCTGAAGAAGTTCGCGCGCATGTACGGCCAGAAGTTCGGCATCGCTGAGGAGAAGATGATGGAGAAGCTGTGGGGCGACTGGTACTTCGACGCGGACAACAAGAAGTGGACGTCGCGCAACAACGCGAACGGCACGCTCAAGCGCGCTTTCTGCCAGTTCATCATGGACCCGATCATCAAGATGTTCGACGCGATCATGAACGACAAGAAGGCCAAGTTCGAGAAGATGATGAAGGCTGTTGGCGTGACGCTGAAGCCGGACGAGAAGGACCTGACGGGCAAGCCGCTGCTGAAGCGCGTGATGCAGCGCTGGCTGCCAGCCGCCGACGCCGTGCTTGAGATGATTGTCGTGCACCTTCCGTCGCCGGTGACTGCTCAGCGCTACCGTGTGGACACGCTGTACGACGGTCCTCTGGACGACGAGTGCGCCGTGGCGATCCGCAAGTGTGACGTGAACGGCCCGCTCGTGATGTACGTGTCGAAGATGGTGCCTACGTCGGACAAGGGTCGCTTCTACGCGTTCGGCCGTGTGTTCGCGGGTAAGATCGCGACCGGCCAGAAGGTGCGCCTCCTCGGCCCGAACTACGTTCCGGGCAAGAAGACGGACCTGTGGGTGAAGAACATCCAGCGCACGGTCATCATGATGGGTCGCTACGTGGAGCAGACGCCGGACATTCCGGCGGGTAACACGTGCGGTCTCGTCGGCGTGGACCAGTACCTGCTGAAGTCTGGTACGATCACGACGTCGGAGTCGGGCCACACCATCCGCACGATGAAGTTCTCGGTGTCGCCTGTCGTGCGTGTCGCCGTGGAGCCGAAGTCTGCCGCTGACCTGCCGAAGCTGGTGGAGGGCATGAAGCGTCTCGCCAAGTCGGACCCTATGGTGCTGTGTTACACGGAGGAGTCGGGCGAGCACATTATCGCCGGTGCCGGTGAGCTCCACTTGGAGATTTGCTTGAAGGATCTCCAGGAGGAGTACATGGGCTGCGAAGTGAAGATCTCGGAGCCGGTGGTGTCGTACCGTGAGACTGTCACGGGCGAGTCGGAGAAGACGATGCTGTCGAAGTCGCCGAACAAGCACAACCGTCTGTTCTGCGTCGCCGGCCCGCTCGGCGATGAGCTGACGGAGGAGCTCGACGAAGGCAAGGACGAGGTGTCGCCTCGCTACGACTTTAAGCTTCGAGCGCGCTACCTCGCGGACAACCACGGCTGGGACGTGACGGACGCGCGTAAGATCTGGGGCTACGGTCCGGACGGCACGGGCCCGAACCTCTTCGTGGACCAGACGAAGGGTGTGTCGTACCTGAACGAAATCAAGGAGTCTGTGCTCGGCGGCTTCAACTGGGCGACGAAGGACGGTGTGCTGTGTGAGGAGGTTGTCCGCGGCATGCGCGTGAACCTGCTCGATGTGGTGCTGCACGCTGACGCGATCCACCGTGGCATGGGCCAGATCCTGCCGACGACGCGTCGTGTCGTGTACGCGTGCCAGCTGACGTCGTCGCCGGCGCTGATGGAGCCTGTGTTCCTTGTGGACATCCAGTGCCCGCAGGACGCCATGGGCGGATGCTACGGCGTGCTGACGCGTCGCCGCGGCCACGTGTTCTCGGAGGAGCAGCGCCCGGGTACCCCGATGGTGCAGATGAAGGCGTACCTGCCTGTGAACGAGTCGTTCGGCTTCACGGCGGACCTTCGTCAGAACTCTGGCGGCAAGGCGTTCCCGCAGTGCGTGTTCGACCACTACCAGGTGGTTTCGGGCGACCCGCTCGAGCTGAACACGATGTCGGGCAAGCTGACCAACGGCGTGCGCGTGCGCAAGGGTCTCTCGCCGGACGTGCCTCCGCTCGACCGTTTCTACGACAGACTCTAAGCGTGGTTGAAGAAAAGCTGTTTCGTTGGGGGGAGCTGTCTCGCGCGCGCCGCCTGCTGTGGCTGGCTAGCGGCGGGCTTCCTGCGCGCGCGTGGTCCCCCTTCTTATGTAGATTTTTTTCCATCATTAACTAGCTGTTGAATGAAAGAAAGCATCGATTTATTCGCAAGCACTTCTGCGTTTGCCGTTCACGGCTGGCTTTGCATGTTCGTGTCTTGCTCACTTGGCGCTAGTGGTGATGGCTGGATCGGCTCTTGGTTGTGTCTTCGCGCTCGCTCGAGGTCGCGTGGTGGTAGCGATCTTCAGCTGGTGCGCGAACTTGGCGACAACAGCCACGATATCTCTCCGCGTGGCGCTGCGCTCGAGCCCCAGCAGCTCGCGGAGCTCGATCGCGAAGAGCTGCTCGGCGCGACTGGACTCGATCAAGCGCTGGGGGCAGCGAAGGAAGGGCAGCCAGCACATCATTCAGTCATTCCACTTCCCAGAGACTCGCCGTCTCCTTTGCCAATCCCTTCTTCACACACACACACACACATACCAAGACGATCGGCTGCAGCTGATCCGCCTGCGGTGCCTGCAAGAGCGCCATGAGCTCGAAAAGCGTATCGAAAGGGCTGGCGCCAGGCGTCTGCTTCATCTGCTTGCGGCGAGCCTCGAGCTCCACTGCGACGTCCTCGACGCGCTCCAACAGCTACAACAACGACCATCGCCATACTTCAGTCTTGCACCCAGGGTTTGTCAGAAACCACAACAGGAGCAGCAACACACGAGAACCAAACGCACATGCTCGAGATCCTGATGCGGCAACGAAGGCGCTTTCGGCATCGCGAATGGTGATTTCTCCTGGCGAACGTACACAGCAGCATGTATGAATCAACTGTCGTCACTCGCATATTTCGTGCTCGTCGCAGCTCGTACCTCGTGCAGGCGGTGCAGAACGGCTTGCAGCCTGCTGAGAAAGCGCTGGAGTGTGGGCACAATGCTCGCGAGTCGGCTCGCGGTTTGCACCGCCTGCGGTAGCTTGTCCACGTGCTTCACTCTCAAGACGTGGCAGCATGAGGCGACGAGCTCCGAGCAAACTCGCCCCACTCTCCTCTCCAGCTCGTCTTTCTGCAGCTTCTGCATTGCCGCGTGCTGCTGCTGCTGTTGGTGCTGCCAATGTTCATTAATCTGCCTCATGACTGCGTTCTCTTTCCCAATCCCTGCTGCAGAGCGAGCAGCCAGAGCCTTGGGATCCAGCACGAGGTAGCACTGCACCGTCGGGTCGCTCAGAAACCTGCGCCGCATTCCTGCTTGTCGTGCAGTGGCGGCTCGCGGTTTGGTCTCCACGTGGATCCAGCTGAGCAGCTTGTCCACGCTGATGCGTTCGGAGAGCGTGCGACTCGGGAGCGGCTCCATCACTTGCGTGCTCTCTTCCGGCTGAGTTGGAGCGGCTTTTGTGGCGGCGTCGACACCGCGTCGCTCGTCCTGGTGCTGCGGACGAGGCTTTGAGAGCGCGCGCTTGGACCGGAGACTGTGGATCTGACTGCGAAGGTGCTCCGCCTCCAGTTGCGCTGTCTACGCAGACACCCACAGAAGGGATGCATTGAGTGGCGGTTGATCCGTGCGCTGGTGTTGCTCTGATCATGGGATATGGAGCGCATCAGACACTCACCACAAGCTCGCTGCGCGTCGGTCTGGCATCCAGCTGATCGCGCAGCTTTGAGTTTTCGTGTCCAAGATCGACGACCATCTGCCTCTGCTGCTTGATGAACCGCTGCAAGCCGCTCAACTCAGCTCGCTGGTTATCATCGCCAGCGCCTCGACAGGAGCACTGTTTTAGCGCCAGCTCGGCACTCTTGAGCGCTTTCGTCCACGCGTCCGACGCGTCTACAGCTGGGGCCATGCGCAGATCCGTGTCGCGCTCATCGCCCCTGCTCAGCATATTCTCTCTGGCTGCATGTAGCGACGCCGACTCGCTGCGCTCCTTGTCCAGCTGCAGCTCGAGCCGGCGCATGCGCCTGGCGTAGCGCGTGATGTCATCGCGCGCGTTCTGGGGGGGGGGG
>JAADWH010000578.1:0-18582 GCA_023335995.1 Globisporangium nagaii
ATGCAATGCTACAAGAGAGAGATCGCTATCGGTCCCGACTTCCCTGTTGAGCGTGCTGACTGATGCTAGTCCGGAGTGCTAGTGCTATCTCTTGCGATGCTCGTGTCGATGTGGTTTCTGGCGTGGCTCCTCCCACCACTGCGGCGTGCGTTGTGATCCATTGTTGGACGTCGTTGTTGAGGTGTTGCTCGAGCTCCAAGAAGATCGGCCGCTCGTCCTCTGCTGTCGTCTGCTGTGAGACCGCTGTGTCCATCGCGATGTTAGCTGCTCGATCGGACATCTTGTTGAACTCGCGGTAGTGATGCGACCAACTGCGGATGCCGAGGCCGTCCGCACTCCTCTTCGCCTTCAAGTAGAGTCCGCCGTAGAAGTCGCCGTTGCCACGACGTCACCATGTTCTAAACAACTACTGAGAAGACACTCGCACGAGGAAGGGGCCAATCGCACCCGGAACACCAACCACGCACTCGAGCCTCGCGGCGCGCGAAGCACCAATCGTGCCCGTGCCTTCCTTTGGACGGCGACATCCTTGCACACCACTGCGACGCGTGTTGGCGAGCGCGGCGACAGCAAGAAGCTCAGAGCGAGTAAGCTGTGGCAAAAGTACCGAACGATTTTTGTATAGTCCAGTATTACAGTAGACCTAATCGCTGCTCTAAGTTTTCACACATTTGCTGTTTGAAACTAGCCCTCGGTTTCGATACATTTGCTGTTACAAAACGCCCTCGCCACAATAGTGGCCTGAGTTGGACAGGAAACGAAAAGTCTGGATCGTCTTGGCGCAGAACTTTCGCATTTTCTGCAAAAGTGATGACCCCGCTCGCGCAGACGCCTCGAGCAGCAGCCAAGCGCAAGCGACCAGCAGCAGCAAGCACAGCCGACGCAGGAGATCCACACGCACACACGCCTGGCAGCACCAGCAGCAGGAAGAAGCAGCAGCGGCAGGCGCCTGGCAAACAGCAGCAGCGCCGAGTTGAAGTTGCTTCAGAGCAACAGACACCGCAAAACCAAAGGTCGCAAAAGCAGCAGACGACCAAGAGCGACAGCAGCGCGACCGCGATGGAGCAGCTCGAGTCGGACGACTACTTCGAGGTGCTTGGGATTGCGCGCAGTGCCTCGGACGGCGACGTGCGGCGCGCGTACCGGCGGCTCGCCGTGCTCTGGCACCCGGACAAGAACCGCACGCACCCCAAGGCGGAGGAGTACTTCAAGAAAGTGGGCGAGGCGTACGCTGTGCTGAGCGATGCAGAGCAGCGCAAAGCATACGAGCGCTACGGGAGAGCAGGGCTCGGCGGCGGTAGTGGCGGTGCCGGTGCCGGCAGTGCGCGAGCCAGCGGCGACGAGTTCTTTGCGAGCGACCCGTTTGGCTTTGGAGGCTTTGGTGCTAGTGGCCACGCGGGCTTCTCAAGTCGCCAGGCTCGAGACATCTTCGAAGCGTTCTTCGGCGGGATGGATCCGTTCGAGGAGCTCTTCAGTGGCAGTGGCCGTCGTCCGAGCCGCGCTCGCAATGCGAACGAGTGGGATCCGATGATGGGCTTTGGCTCGAACATGGGCTTTGGGATGAACATGGGCATGGGCATGGGCATGCGTGGCGGCGGCGGCGGCGGCATGATGATGGACTCATTCTTCAGCGGCGGCATGAGCAGCATGGGCGGCTTTGCAGACTTTGGCTCGTTCGGCGGAGCTATCGGCGGCGGCGGGGGAGGCTTCTCGTCGAGTGTGAGCTCGTCGACGTTCACCGACCGCAACGGCCATGTCGTGACGAAGAAGACCACGACGACGGTGGACGCGAGCGGCCGCGCTGAGACCGTCACGGAGGAGTTCAGGAATGGCAGCCTCGTGAACTCGACGTCGTCGTCCACCAGCCGCCTAGCGGACGCCGGCAGGATGCAGATGCAGCTGGACGGCAGCAGCGCGCCTGGATCAGCGGCGGCGACTGCGCAGCCGCGTCGGCTCTCGTCTAGCAGCTCGCGCAAGCGCTTCTGAGCCTGCTATGCATCCGTTCTATCTATCGTGCCAGTCGGCCAGAGCGCTCGTCGAGTCTGCAGCGAGTGCGTCACGAAGCCGTGCTGCGTTGCGTGAAGTGTCGAAGCGAGCCATCTCGACCTCCATTTTGTTCCAAAATGCATACTACACCATGTTTTTCTACAAGGACCAAGTCATAATGGTGTGTCGCGTGAATTGGTTTTGGTTTGTGAAAGATCAATATTCTGCGCCAACGCATTTCAAAATCCAAGACGAAGAGCTCCGACATGCACGATGGCACGCTCGACGCCTGCGTGCTGGTGACGGCCGCAGTCGCACAAGCGCTGCCGACGCCATGCTGCTGCGGCGCAGGCGCGAGAGCGCGCTCGTCATGGGTGCTGCCTGTGCGCGTGCTGCAGACGAAGCGCGACGCGGGTCTGACGCTCCTCGCATGGCGCTGTCCATCCACTTCCACTTCCACCACCACCACCGCAGACCACACCGCCCAGCACACGCAGTGGTTCGATACACACGACATTGCGTTCGTAAGTAGAGTATCGAACGCGAACGCCGCGCTGGGTCGTGGGTCACACGAGCAGCCGTTTGAGACCGAGAATGAGCACCGCGTCGCGCTCTGGACGAGTCCAGCGCTCGGCCGCTTCACAGTCGCACAGCAGCATATCGCCGCGGGTCGGTGCGCACTCAGCGCGACGGCGTTCGCCGTGGTGGTTAAGCAGCAGCTGGCGCGCAAGCGCTGCCACTGGTGCTTCCGAAAGTTGGCGAAGAAGGCGTTCCAGTGCGGCGCCTGCAGCTTCGCGCTCTACTGCTCGCGCGACTGCTTGGATGCGGATGAGGTGCTCCACGCATTCCAGTGCCGGACGCTCGAGCAGCTTGGCGATACCAGCAGCACCGGTGTCAGCAATGGCAACAGATCCAAGATGGCGCAGCACAAAGCTGCGTGGGACGCTGGAGGGATCGACGTGGAGACGGTGCGCCTGACTCTCGCGGTGCTCAGCATGGAGACCTTTGTGGGGACGACCGCGCCGCTGGCTCGCCTCGTGACCAACAGTATCAGCAGCAGCAGCAGGAAGAAGAAGAGCAGCCAGGTGCTCGCACAAGTCGCAGAGTTCATCGTCGCCGGCGTCACCAGCGGCAATGGCGACAGCCATCCAAGCGCCTCTCCGCAGACAGCTACCCTCGCGACGCACGTGCGCAAGACGCTCGCGCGCGTGCAGAGCAACGCGCATCCGCTGAGTATCAATGGTATGTTCGCTGTCGGCGTCGGCATGTTTCCCGAAGCCGCGATGGCGCTCAACCACTCGTGTTTGCCGAACGTTGTCCCGAGCTTCGATCCACGCATGCGCACGCTGTCGTTCCACGCGATCCGAGATATCGCGGAGGGCGAGGCGGTCGAGTACGCATACATCGAGCTCTTCCAGTCGACGGCGAGGCGTCAGGAGGCACTCCAGGACGGCTTCGGCTTTGTCTGCAGCTGCTGGCGCTGTGTTCACGAGTCGAAGGGGCTGCCACCACCGAGTCCTAGCGACAATGAAGAAGAGGCGGCGGTCGTGAAGCAGCTCATGCAGCTGCGACCAACTCTCAGTCCTCAGCAGCAGACGCGACGTGCCGAGGAGCTCTTCAGTCGCCACGAGCAGCTCTTCAGCCGCAGTCCCGAGATGAAATTCGCGTACCACACGCTGCAGATGAAGCACGCGGCGTCGTCTCACGACTGGACGCGCATGATCAGCGAATCCCAGACGCTCATGCGGATGTGGATAGCCACGGGGCTGCCTGAAGTGCATCCGACGATGGAGACACTACACTTCCAGGTGCAGATCGCGGCCGAGCATGCTGGAGACTCGGCGCAGGCAGCACTCGCGAAGGCGCGCGTGGACGAGATCCGACACATATGCGGCTTCCACCCGGACTTCTGAGCGCGGATGGAGGAAACGAATGGCTGCTGTTGTGTCATACAGCCAAATCCGAAACTTTATATACAGGCGTCTTCTTATATCCATCTACATGAACGAACCACCACTCACTGAACTTACATACGCGCTGTCGCCATCGTCGTCTTCATAATCCTCACGGCTCCTGGCTCGCGTCCGCTCCGTCGACGACCTTCACGGGCGACGCTGCCGCCAGCGCGCTGCTGCTCTCCGTGGGCGACTCGACGCTCTTCGTGAACGAGCCTACGCTCGTCAGCGCCGGGTCCGCGACGGTCTCCACCACCGTCACGACTTCGTCCGAGCCGGACGACGAGCTCAGCGACGCCGATGATACCGACAAACCAAAGTCGGTCGCACGATCCGGACGCAGCAGACTGATGTCGAACTGCGAGTCCGCCGACGTCAGGAACGTCTCGATCTCCGCGTCCGTGGTCGACGGCGCAGCCATGGCATCCTCACCCACCACGTCGTCGCCGGGCTCTTCAAACTCGGGCTCGTCGCCCGCCGTGCTGCTCTCGTCCATGAAGTTGAACGCAAAGTCGCCGAAGAGCTCGCTAGTCGAGCTCTTGACCGACGCAGGCGTGTCCACGGGCACCTCGATCGTATTCATGTACGTGTCGAAGATGTCGGCGGTGCGGTACTCCTTCGCGTGGCTCTTCATGAGCTCCGCCTGGCCCTCGAACGTCTCCTGGCGCAGCGCGACCTTGTCCCAGTCGAGGCTGCCGAACCACGGGTGGTTCTTGATGTGCGCGAAGCCGTTCTCGCCGCAGCCGAGGCGGTCGTCCTCGCTCTTCGTGAGCAGCTTTGAGACAAAGTCCTTGGCGTCCTCCGTGAACCGCGGCGAGAACTTGAGGTCGACGTTCACGATGCGCTCCTTGATCAGCTTGTTCGTCTTGGCGTTGAACGGCGTGCGGCCGTCGATCATCTCGTAGACCATGACGCCGAGCGCCCACCAGTCCACGGCGCGCGAGTACGACTTGCCCGAGAACACCTCGGGCGCCATCATCTGGTACGTGCCCACGAACGTCGACGTGCGCGCCTCCTCGGGCATGTTCTCCTTCGACATGCCGAAGTCCGTGAGCGCCACGTGGCCGTCCGAGTCCACGAGCACGTTTTCGAGCTTCAGGTCGCGATAAATAATGTCGTTCTCGTGCAAGTGGCGGATCGCGAGCGCCACTTCGGCCGTGTACAGCCGCGTGCGGTCCTCCGTGAAGCGCCGCGCGAGTCGCATCTGGTCCAGCAGGTTCCCGCCAGGGTAGTACTTGGACAGCAGGTACAGCTTCGACTCGTTCTGGAACGCGTAGCAGAGCGTCGCCACGTACGTGTGGTTCGTGCGGTCGAGGATGCGGCGCTCGGCGTTCGTGGCCTCAACCAGCCCGCGCTGGATCACGAGCTTCTTGCGGATCGCCTTCATGGCGTAGAAGCTGCCTTCGTCCGAGCCGTGGTTCTTGCGCACGAGCTTCACGCGGCCGCAGGCACCACGGCCGATGAGCTTGATGATCTCAAAGTCCCGCAGCGACACGGGCTCGTCGCCCGACGGCTTGATGAACACGCTCAGGCGTTCGTCGCTGCTGGCCGCCGTCGGGCTCTTGTGGGTCTTCGCGCTCTTGTTCTTACGTCGCGGGTCGATCAAGCACGGCAGGTTCTGGCACAGCGAGCAGACGCGCCAGCTGCCGAACGCTGGCACGAACTTGTCCTCGCAGCACTTGGAGCAGTGCTTCACCTCGCACCACGAGCACGGGATGCGCCGGTTGAGCACGCCGAGCTTGCGGTGGCAGATGCCGCACGCGCTGATCTTCGCATCGTTCACGGTGATGCCCGACGCCTCGCCGCAGCGCGCGGCGAACGAGCCGAACACCGACGACATGACAATCTCGAGCGCCCAGGCGCCGCTGCTGCCCTGCACGTTCATCGGCACGACGCCCGCAGAGATGCACACGCAGCCGTGGCGCGCCTCGCCCTTGGGGATCTTGACGCCCACGTCGATCTCCGTCGACAAGATCCAAGCCACCGCGCGTCTCGCCAGCACGCGCCTCGCAAAGTACGTGTCGCTCTCCGACACGTAATGGCTCGGCTCGACGAGCGCCAGCGCCTTCACGCGGTCCTGCACCACGCCCTGGCCGTTGTCGTGGTTCAGCAGGTGCTTGACGTACTGGCAGCCACGAGAGAACGCGATGACGAAGACGTCGCTCTCCAGCGGCGCGATAAGCTGGTCCCATGCCTGCTCCACGTGCGCGCTCGGGTGGCACACCTGCGCCGCCGGGTTCATGATCACCACGCCGTAGTTCTCCGCCAGCGCCTTCTTGAGGTACGCCACCATGGCACCGCTGTTGTCGCTCGCGCTCGTCTGCTGCATGCAGATGCTGCGCGACCAGATGCCGGCCTCGCGGTACGGCACGATGACCAGCACTCGCCGCTTGCTCTTGTAGTACGGCGACACGTACACCGTGCCTTTTGCGCAGTCGGCGCAGTGCAGCGGCGAGGACGACGACGCGTCACTGCCGGCGCTCTCGGACGCCAGCGACTTGGGCTTGAGTCCGTAGAGGTAGCCGCGCCGCGTCGTGGACATGGTCTCCCAGACCTCGTCCCCCACCACCTGGCGCACGTCGTCCGAGTACGCCGACTGCGGCGAGCCGCCCGCAGACGGCGCCGAGCTGGACGGGATCGGGATCCCGCCGTTGCCGCTACCGTTACCGGTCGAGTCGACGGTCGCGGCCGAGGACGACGCGGTCGAGCCGCCGCCCTCGAGCACCTCGTCGCCCGTGGCCACGACGATCTCCTTGAAGCCTAGCTCGCGCTTGATCTGCGTCTGGATGGCGTGGATCATGTTGTCCACGAACGCGCACGTCTCCTCCGTGGACGTCTCGCGGGACAGGAACGAGCCCGAGCGCATGGAGCTGCGCCGCGAGAGGCTCGACACGAGCTGCGGTGGGTGCATGTTCGGCAGCATGGCTGCGGACGCGGACGTGGACGCGGACGATGCGGACGACTTCTTGCGGCTGAACTTGGCTGCGAACGACGCGCTTCTGCTTCTGCGGCTGGTGCGAGACGACGAACCGTCCGCGGCGGATGCGGCCAGATCGGGAATCGTGGACGCGGGGTTTGTGAGCGAGCCGCTCTTCTCTCCGCTGGAAAGAAGAAGCGAGCGACAGGGAAAGGGGGGGAGGGAGCGCGGACAGACGGATATCGGACGGATATCGGCGGTCGGAAGGGATAGCGAGTCTGTTGATATGGGGGGATCCACACAAACACACCTCTGCTGGCTCTCTGAGTCCTATTCGCGGTCGTGGATGGACGCGGGCTGCGTGCGTGGGGATTCCGGGCGAAACGCTTTGGCCGCTTCGATTCGCTGCGTTGCTCTGCTTGCTTGCTTGCTCTTGTGCTCGCTCGGCCGCGTGAGACTGCTGGAATGGGACGAGTGCGGCGGGGGGAAGGAGAGTGAGGGAGGGACGAGCGCGTTTGTTCGCTGGTGATGGCGTCGTCGTCAGGACGTTTGTCTTGTGGGCTTGCTTTGCTTCGAGGTCCATCTGATCAAGTGCGAGAACACAGAACAGAAGCCGCGAGCATAGTGAACGCAAGTGAGCAGCGGTCCGGCTGACTCTTCCCCGTTGCGCACTGCAGATTTGGCAACGCGGCTCGGAGTGGGACCGAGTTTAGGGATGCACTCTCGAAACAGCCACCGGATTGGCCGAAATGGTTCCTCGAGGATGGGCTACTCCGCTTCCATTGGTCCAAACCGTCCACAGTTGGATCCTAACTTTCTTTTTGCACACAGAAACGAGCCTGACAAGTTGCTCAAAGGGGGAGGATTTCATTTTGAGATAATCGAATCTATGTCATTTTTGAGCTCGGAAACTTTGGACAGCTGTCACACAACTGGCGTAATCCGCGAAAAAGACACTCGAATGTCTTGTGTTGCGGCGAGGCGCGCGTGCTGAGGTCGCGCAAGTAGCGAACAGTACCGCGGATACTAACGAGCGAAGGGCGTCTTGATGGACGCTAGTGTATTGTGCAGCCAAGAGGTGTCGCAGTCGGAAGGTTTGCGCGGTTTGGAGGTTTTCGGTTCTTTTTTTCGCAATTGGGATTGCGTGGTTTTGCTCAGGGTCGTAAACCTCCCCCCCCGAAGAGGCAACTACCGATCAGATGGTTTGATTGGCTGCTTTTCGGCTGACGAAGGCTGTTTCCGTAATGTACCGTGATACTCCAGTCCGCGCTGCTTTTGCTACATCCCCAATTTGCAAGATACCGTGTGTCTTGATGATGGTTTCGAGATTGTTAAATCCATTTTGCTCCGAAAGTGCGCTGCTAAATGTGGAGCAAGAGACCTTTTTCATTTGTTGCCTCATCAGCTGAATCATCTTGCGTTCAGTTTGGCTTTTTGGAACGCAAAAAGGTGGCTTCACGCGCGCGAGCAGCTGCCGTTCGTCGACTCCGAGTGGGTCTTCTCGCTCCTCCCTCGTGATCGCCCGAACATGCGGCTCCGCTCACTGCTCGTCGATGATGTCACGGAAAAGGATGTGGTGCTCGCGGCGGCTCTTGCGTGGCGCGCGCTGCTCCCAGCCTGCGCGTTGCGAGCGGGTTCCATCGACCAAGACGCTCGCTCGCGCGCGGTTATTCATGGCGACTGGAGCCGCAGCTGGACGGCGACTCGGGTGCAGAGAGGTCAAGTCTGCTGAAAGTACACCGAAGGCTGTAGACGAATGCTCGCCGACGCTGCTGCGAGTGCCACATGAGCGTGCGGCTGGCGGCGAAGCGCCGAACACTTTGGAGGAGAGAGGTCGGGGATCGTGTGACAAGGTTCAGGCGGTGGTGGACATTTAGCTGAGCAACACGAGAGCTCGAACGCTACATCAGCTGCCCCGTGCTGCC
Source organism: Globisporangium nagaii (assembly GCA_023335995.1). Taxonomy (NCBI): domain Eukaryota; phylum Oomycota; class Peronosporomycetes; order Pythiales; family Pythiaceae; genus Globisporangium; species Globisporangium nagaii. The sequence goes on from JAADWH010000578.1 coordinate 8,784, forward strand.
TCTGCGCCAGTCACTTCGCAGTCTCCAGCGAAGCGTCTGCATCCTCCAACTCACGGTCATGGGAAGAGATCTTGCTGTTTGGACTTTGCTTGTTTGATCGTCGTTTGGTCTGCAGTGAGAATTGTTAAATCGTCAAAAGTCATGGTAGACAGTCTGAAATACGACAAAGAGACTTGAATGTTGAGTTTGTGTGTCCCTAATAGTGACGCGCTGCCGTGATGAGTGTGCAGTTCTGCGTGCGTCAATGGACATGGCTCCAGCGGCGGCTTGGCTCCCACGCTCGCAGCTGGCGCCGGAAGGAGGAGCGGACCATTTGCCAGTGTTCCGCAGCGCTCCAAGCAACCGTGATGGCGCTGTCTCGCGCCTCCCTGCTGCTTGCCAGCACCGCCACCGCCGTCGCCGCCATCGCGATGCTCGCGCTGTCGCTGCCGACGCCGACGCTCGCGTACGAGGACGCGCACGCCGAGCCGCAATTCTTCTTCGAGGGCGACTCGCACTTCGACTTTGGGCTGCAGTTGGGCAAGACCTTCGCACCGCAGATCCAGCAGCGGCTGGCGCGCAACGCCAAGCTCCAGTCGCTGCTGCTCCCCTTCCACGCGACGCCCGACGGCAAGGAGCTCTACGCGCAGTACCTGGACACGCACGTCGCCACGTTCCCGGTAACTACCGCGGCTGCATATACTAGCAGTGAACAGCTGCTACTGATGCCTGCTCGTATACGCGACTGACACTCTTGGGACTGACGATCGGGACAGGACTATGTTGACGAGCTCCACGGCATCGCGGAAGGCAGCGGCGTGCCATTCGAGGTGCGTTGCTCTTCATCTGTTGCTTGTGCAGAGAGCGGTCTTCGACGCATGTGTGCATCGTGGCTCACTGTCACTTTTGCATGCTCTTATAGACTATCTTCATGATGAACCTCGTCGAAGAGTTCGAGGACTCGATCCCCGCGAGCTTCGAGCCAGCGAAGCAGTCCGCCGAGATCCGCTCGCACGTGCTGCGCTGCTCGGACATTGTGCTCACGGGGCCGCAGCTGCGCGCCGTGGCGCACAACGAGGACGGGGCCGCTGAGGACGTGAACCGCACGGCGATCGTCACGGCCAAGATCGGCCACAACCCAAAGTTCGTCGCGTACACGTACCTGGGGGACCTGCCGTCCGGCGCCTTCGGCTTCAATGACAACGGCGTCGCCTTCACGCTCAACTGTACGTCGGTCGCTCTGTATACGACACTACTAAGCAGGCAGCACACAGTGATCGCTTACGCTGCCAACTTTGTGCCTTTGTGTGCGTCTCCCTTGTGCACAGTTGTTCAGCCGTCCGAGACGCGCGTGGGCGGGCTCGGCCGGGGCTTCGTCTCGCGCGACCTGCTGCACGCGGCCAACGCGACGGACGCGATCGCGCGCATCACGCGGCCGCAGCAGGCGACTGGCCACAACTTCCAGCTCATGGACGTCCCCAGCCAGCGCGTGTGGAACATCGAGGTGGCGTCCTTCGAGCGCCACGCCATCCACGAGTACACCGCTGAGAACAACACGAGCGCTGGCGTGAACGTCTCGGCGTACTTCCACGCGAACCAGTACCAGCGCCTGGACATCGAGCAGCCGCCGTACTTGAGCAGCTTGCACCGCCTCAAGCGCTACAGCGAGTTGTCGCCGCCGATGAACGTGCGCGAGGCGCTCGCGATCCTCGGCGACCAGGAGGATCGCGAGTGGCCCGTGTTCCATGACGTGCTCTCGCACGCGCGCGGCGAGCTCTCGGGCTGGACCATGACGACCGTCGTCTTCGACGTGCTCGAGGGCCGCGCGTACTCGTTCCGCCGCAACCCGAAATTCCTGAGCGTCAAGTTCATTTGGGACCTCAGGACGCTCCGAGTGACGCCCGACAGCGCCGAGTGAGCGAGTGGCTTTGAGCAGAAGGCTCGGAAAGAGAGGACTCGGGAAGAGAAGGCTCGAGTTGCTTCGGACTGTTGGCGTGTGTTTCGAGAAAAAAAGTGTAGCCATTCGAGTGCCGGAAATGTAGCCATTTGGTCATCAGGCGAGACAGAGTGCTATTGATAGTGTGGACTTGGCTGTCACTCTTGCTCTACCTTGCAGCGTCGGACGATTGATCAACAGGCTGATGAAATGAAGGCGCCGCCGCCGCCGCCGCCGCCGCAAGGGTTCACTACTGAAGGAGCTGATGACGACAAAGACGCACTCGTACGTACGCGTCCAGCCCATGCGTTCGCTCCGACCACTCGCTGTTGGCGCACTAACATCATCTCCTTCGCTTCTAGGAGAACGCAGTGTGGCACGAGAAGCATGGCGTGCAAAAGTCTCCGCAGGACAAAGGCATCCAGGCGAACATGATTGACGGTCTGCTCTGCTGTCTGCGCAGCCGCTGTCTCGGCGGCACGTGCGTCGTGTTCCCCTGCGCGCTCTTCCTCTTTATCTGCTGGTGCTTGCCGAGCTCCAAGGCGGCGCTGCGGCGCGCGATGCTCATCACGTCGATTGTACCGCCAGGTATCTACGTGGTGCTCGGCATGCTCCTGTTGTGTCTGGTCTGCTGCCGCCAGGTCCAGATGGACACGGATAACGCGCAGCAGGCGCATCAGTACGTGGCGAAGCGCGCGCAGCTCACGAAGATCGCAGTCACGTCTGGGGGCAAGAACGTGGACGCGATCCCGGGACGCTTTGCGATGTTCATCGCGGCTGCGAAGGACGGCAACGTGTTCAACTTCCAGTGGTGTCTCGAGAACCAGCAGGAGCCGGACCAAATCGACCATCTCGGACGCAGCGCGCTGCACTGGGCTTCGCTCTCTGGCACGGACGAGATCGTGGCGCTCCTGCTGCGCAACGGCGCATCCATCGATCTGCCGGACAAGCTCGAGGGACTCACGCCGCTGCACTACGCCGCGTACTACGGCCACATCAAAATCACGCGGCTGCTCGTGAACGCCGGCGCGAGCCTCACGGTGACCGACAACCGTAAGCTCAACCCGCTGCAGCTCGCGGAGATGGCGAGCCTCAAGCTCATGAGCGTGCAGCCGTCGCACCAGATGATCATCAAGTTCCTGCGCATCGCCATGAAGGGCGACGTCACGCCGCCGCTCGAGCACATCACGGGGCTCACGGTCATGAACCTCGTCGAGCGCCAGATCAAGGCACTGCCGCAGGTTCAATAGAGCTCAGTCACCTCGACACTTTTTCGATGTTGTTTCTATTGTACGATGGAGCGATGAGCTTGTGAGGATAGGCGATATAAGGGGGACAAGGGACATACGTGGAAGAGAAGACAACGCCAAGATGGCTACACGCGCACGCTGCTCTGGAGCCCGACCATGTACGCGCCGTCGTTCTGCATCGCCTCCATGCTCCCGAACGACGTGATCTAACCAATCAGGCGACAGAAGGCACACAATCATTGTACCAGCGCTTAGAGCAACGACAGAGAGCCTTTGACTGGATGAAAAGCTACTCACCTCAAAGTCGTACATGGCGTTGGGGATATGCTCGATCGTCTGCACTGCTGCGAGCACGTGCAGCAGCGCGTTCTGCAGCGCGTTCTCGGTATCCGCCGCCAGCGACTCCTTGTCTGCATAAAAACACACAGACAGAGAGAGAGAGAGAGAGAGAGAGCACCGCCAAGCAATTAGACACATGGTGCGTATGCAGAGAGACCACGGCGCTCAAAATGCGCATACACACACGCACGCACCATAGGCAGACGTCGGCGCCACGACCGTCACAGGGATGACCCACTTCTCGAAAAGCACTTTCTCCTCGTTCGACATGAGCCCGAACAGTGCTTTCTTCACCTTCCGCTCGAAGAACGTGACCACGAGGCACCCCGAGGCCGAGCCGCCGCTGGGGATCCCCATGGGCTGACTGGAGCCAGACCCACGCCGACCACTTCTGTCGCCGTACTGCTGCTGCTGCTGGTGGTAGTAGCCGCTGCTGTTTCCGCCGCCTTGGTGCTGTCCGTAGGGCGTCGGTGGTCCCATGGCCGCGGTCGCCGTGATGCTCTCCTCGAAGCTGTGGACCGCGTGCTCGACCTTGCGGCTCACGTCGCCCACGGCGCAGAGCGAGTAGGTGATGTTGGGGAACGCGTGGCACGTGGCCTCGCTCGGCCGCACAGGGCCCGGTGCGCGCGTGAACAGGATCGTGTGCAGGATGCACGTCACGGCGTCGCCCACGTCCGACGTCGCCACGCAGATCTCGCTCAGCGCGTGCTCCTTCCACGGGAACGGCGGCGGGCCGCTGCCGCTGCCGCCGCCGCCTGCGGACCCGCTGCCGACGCTGCTGCTGGAGGTGGCGAGCGCGCCGTTGCTGTTCATGATGGCGCTGCCCAGGTTCGCGCTGAGGTTGAGCATGGCGGCCGCTGGAGCTGGTGGCGTGTGTGGCGTGAGGAGAGAGAGAACGCCGGCAGGACGCAGCAGCTCGCTGTTCGGCGCTGGTGTTGGATGCGTTTGTGCACGTTTGTGCGAGAAGGAGTATGGAGCTTCTGGGTGCTCTGTTTGCCTCTGTAAAGCACGTTTATGCGATTACTCCTTTTTCGACTATGAATGACCGCTGTATATCCTGCATAGAGAACAAAATGAGTGAAACAAACAAGAAACCTATTGCAAAGGGTAATAGCTGCAATGTCGAGTTTCGTCGAATCACCGTTGTCTTGCCGCCTTCTCATTCGCCAAAAACAGGCAGCGCGTTGATTTTTGTGGCACTTGCAAAACAGTTCACCGTAACTCAGGGTCAGAATTCGCCCCGCACACCCACTTGCCACGCTCGCCAACAGCCGCGGAGCTCCAACTCATTGTCGAGTCCGCGACGCTGAGCGCATGGCGACGCCCGCGAGCAGCACTGCTGGCGCTGGCGAGAGCGACCAGGCAGAAGGAGCAGCAGGCGAGAGCTCTGCACTCAGGTTCGTACAGTTCAGCCGTGGCTCGTTCGTCCAGTCGCGGCAGCCAGCCTGACCTCTCTCTTGATGTGTGCTCTGATGCAGCACGAGCGACGCTGTGGCAATGGACACGCTGGGTCCGGATGAACGCACTGCCGACGACCGCAGAGAGGGGTCAGCCGACCAGCAGCAGCAGCAGCGCAAGCGTGGCCGGCCGCGCCTGATCGACGACGCGAAGGATCGGCTCATCCGGAGCGTGATGCAGCAGCGCGGCACGACGAACGCGCGCATGATCCAGGACGAGCTCAAGAGCGCGCATAGCGTCACGCTCACGTACGAAGTGATCCGGAAACGCGTCAAGCAGCTGAGTCTGCAGGCGGCTGGAGGCGCTCAGCGCGCACACGATCAGGATACCCAGCAGACGTGTTCTCCATCAGACGCTGACGCTGCAAATCGAGGTGGAGACTCGACAGAGACGGTGTCCGCAGCAGTGCCAGCTGAAACAGGCGGTGTAGCTGGCCAGAAGAAAACGAGCTTGTCGAGGACTCGGATGAGCGCTGAGACTGCCGCTGAGCCCGAGTCTGCTACGAAGTCGAGCAGCCATCAGCAGATTGCGAGGGATCTCGACATGCTCGCGGAGACTGTGCGCACGATCGTCGGCGGCATCCATGGCGAGCTCGAGCAGAGCGACGAGTGCAAAGATCAGACGCTGGAGGATCCAGTCGGATCAAGCGGCAACAGCGACGACGCGGAGGATTCTGGGGAAGACAAGGCCGAGTCCAGCGCCGTTGTCGGCCCAGCGCAGTACTTTGACGAGGCGCCAACGAGCTCTCAGCTTGAGCCAGAGCAGCTGCAAGCAGTGTCGCCCAGCTTCGTCGCCTCAGCGGCGCGAGGCGAGAACGGCGAGTACGCGCTCGAGATCTGTCAGCTCGTGGTGGCCAAGTTTTCCGAGGGTAAGACGCACAAGCAGATCGCGGCGGAGCTGCAGATGCCCGCGACGTCCGTGCAGACGATCATCAAGAAGGCGAAGCGCAAGGGAACTGTGCTCCCGGCGCAGCGTGCCGGTCGTCCGCGCGCTACGAGCGAGACGCTGGAGAAGGTGATCCTGGATCTCGTGCGCTCCAAGCCAGCGATGAGCGCTCGTGCGGTGCAGGCGCAACTCGCAAAGAAGAATCTGCTCGCTGTCTCGTTTGAGACGATCCGCCGCCGCGTGCGGGACTGCAGGAAGCAACTCCAGGCTGGCGGCAAGGCGATGCGCCTGAATCGCGACGACCACGAAGGTGACGTTGGCGAATCCAGCGACAGCGATGAGGAGAAGCGGCTTTCAGGTGGTAGCGAGCCTCTCCTGCCAGCAGACGCTTCGTCGCTGCTTGCGACTGGCGGTGAGCTGGCGCTTCCAGCGAAGCGGAGGAAGTACGGCGAGTACTCTAACGAGCTGCGCGAAGCGTGCGTGCAGAAGCACGAGACTGAGGGACTCACGTACGCCGCGATCTCGAGCCAACTCAGCATCCCGCACGACACGGTGCGCGCGATCGTGCGCAAGGCAAAAAAGACTGGCACCGTGCGCACCGCGCCGCGCAGTGGGCGGCCGCGCAAGACCAGCGACATTGTCGACAAGGTGATCATCCAGGCGGTGAAGGCGAACCAGCGATGCACAGCCAAGATGATCCAGGAGGATCTTTGGACCGTGTTCAACGTGAAGGTGTCCTGCGAGACTGTGCGAAGACGGGTGAAGGCGAACACGAAGCAGCGGCTGCTGTCGTCCCCATCACTGCCTGATACGGCACAAGAGCAAGCGAGCTCTTTGGCGCAGCCAGCGCCTTCGCTCCTGCTCGGGTACCCGATGACAGCAGCAGGCCCACATGCACCAATGCAACCTGTGCACTTGGGAAGCAATGCAGCGATGCTCACGCCACTGCCGCTGCCAATGTACCAGTCGCCGCCATCAGCAGCACCGCCATCTGGCTCGCGTGGCGTAATCCAGAGTATACTGAACCTTCAGGCGCAGCACGCGCAGCATGCATTGAGTGGTAGCTCGAGTGCTGTCACATCGACTGCTCACTATTCAAGACCTGCCGGTGCCACCACCACCGCCACCACCAATAGCTTGACAGACTCGACAGCAAGCAATGCGCGGAAGAAGCGCAACGACTACAGCCTTGAAGTGCGCGAGCAGTGCGTCTCGATGCACGCCGAGGGTCACGGGTACCGCCGCATCGGCCAAGAGCTCAAGATGCCGCACACAACCGTCCGCGCGATTGTCGAGAAAGTGCAGCGCACAGGCTCTGTGCTCCCCGCCGCGCGCAGCGGACGACCGCGCAAGACCGACGAGATCGTCGATAAAGTGATCCTCCAGGCGGTCAAGAACAACGAGAAGTGCTCGGCGCGCATGATCCAAGAGGAGCTCCAGGACGCGTACGGTGTCAAGGTCTCGTGTGAGACGATTCGACGGCGCGTGAAAGACCACAGTCGCCAGCGGCACGCGAATGGCACTGCCAGCACGGCAGCTCTGCTGGTGGACGATTCGCCAGAGCCTTCGCAGCAGAGCCGCCATGGCTTTGAGCTCGGCGTGCCGCTTCCAGTTCAGCAGTCCAGCCAACAACCTGTCACCAGATCCTCCTTCCAGGCACAGCTCCATGGCGTGAACCAGTTCAGCGAGTTCACGAGCATCTTGTGATCGAAGCGAGGTAGCACTTGTGAATACAGCGGTTGTCTCGATGGTGTGCTGAGCCTCGAGCTCGAGTTGTATGGACTCAGCTGATGAAGAGCTGCGCATTCCTTGTTCAAGGAAGAAGTTTGGCTCACCCGCCAAATATGATATGGCTTCACTTTTCCATCTGATCGACCATGATGCCAATCAATAAATAGACTCACGCTTGTTGCTGACTGATCAGCTCATTCGCTCTATGTTCAATGCCAGAGATGAGTGAGGACATGGAGAGCGCTGTGGGCAGCGATGCGGCTGCAGAGGACGAAGCGCTCGATGGGCTCAGCGACCTCCTCGACCTCCACGGCCTCCACCACCAGTACCAGGAGTACCACGCAGCGAGTCTCGACGCGTCTCCTGCATCAGCGGATGGCGCAGCTCCATCAGCGGATGCGTCAGCTTCACCACTGCCTCTCGACACTGCGACGCAATCGGTGGACGACGTGCTGGAGCTCGCAGTGCATGACGTCGGCGCGCTTATCCCCGCCGAGAGGAGCATCCTGTTCATCTACGACAAGAGCGCGAACCAGCTCAAGCCCCAATTCGTCTCCTCCTTGAGCAAAAGTCACGATGCGGCTGGCCGCGATGAAGAGCATTCCACCAGCGAATTTGGAGCCGTATCGAGTGCGACGGGTTTCCCGCCTGTCATGGGCATGATCAGCGCCTGCTTCTTGCACAAGCGCTGCCTGCGCATGCAGGAGCCCCACCCGGTGCGTCCTCCGTCACTGTGTATTGAACTAGAAGGCTCAACTTATCATTGTTACGTGTGTGGGTGAGTGTGGCTGAGCAGCATCGCGCGTTCCATCGCGACTACGACGCGCCGAAGCACATGAGTGTTGACTCCATCTTGTGCGCACCGATCATCCTGCACCACCGCGTGATCGGCGTCATCCAGGTACGCCAGTTCACTTTGCTTGCGACTGCTCCGTTAGCCATCCAATACCCGAGCTCTCAACCATTTATCCATCGTCAACAGCTCGTCAATCGGGTGGACCACGACGCGCTCGGCTTTGGCGACGATCAAGCATCGCACGAGGTCGCGAGCAGAGTCGGGTACGCGTCCACACACTACGAAGACGAGCGCGAGATCAAGCTGCGGCGGCTGAAGACCGTCAGAGCGCACGCGCGGATCGGGTTCTCGCCGAAGGACGAGCAGAAACTCATCCAGTTCGCCAGCCACGTCGCGGTACGAGCCACCAGCGCAGCCATCGCGTTTTGCCTCGTTTTTCTCTCTCTCAACCATTCACCTCTCTCTCTCTCTCTCTCTCTCTCTCTCCTGAATCAAGTAGCAAGTCGTCGAGTCCAAGCTCAAACAAGCCGGGTCGGACGGCGAGACCCAGGCTGCACTGCGTGAGGAGCACGCCAAGAGCGCGCTCGAGCTGCTCAGCATGCTCAACGAGAAGCTCGACTACCAGAACCACCACGCTGCGGTTGTGCCCATTTCCGGTCCCATGCCGATCCGCAAGAAGGCGGTAACGGAGCTTGAGCTCCCTGCTTTCGAGCTCGAGATGCCCGCGTCGCCTCCGACGCCGCCACCAGAGCCGCAACCCACATTCCTAGTCCCAGAAATCGACCCGCTGCTCGTAGCCATGGCGATCGTGAGAGTGCAAGCCATGTTCCGCGGCCACCGCGTGCGTCGCGCTGAGAAGTTCACCGAGGTGCTGGAGAAGTTCCGGCTGCAAAAGCAAAAGCTGCGCTCTGCGATCCTCATCCAGCGGCTCACGAGAGGATCCATGGTGCGCCGCCACGTCCGATCCCAGAAGCGAGCGGTGTGTTTGCTCTCGCGCGCGTACAACAAGTTCAAGTTTCGCGCCAAGATCCAGGTGCATCTTGATCGCAAGAGAACCGAGCAGCTGCTTGTCGCGCGCAAAACGCCGACTTCACCGCGAGTCGCCAAGCCACAGTTCCCCAAGCGTCTGGGCGTCGTCCCGCAAGAGATGGAGAAGTTCCGAGGCGGCTTGAAGAGCGTGACTGTGCTGCAGAAGATCTTTCGCGAGAAGCAGTCCCAAAAAGCAAAGGTAGAGGAAGTGTCGAGAGGGCTGAGACAGCTTGTGAAGCTCCAGTCGTTCTTGCGAGGCAGTCTCGTGCGCAAGAAAGTCAGCGAGCTACTCACGCACGCGACGCAGACCCCGACTGTCGTCTGTTTGGTACGTTTGTCGTATGTGTCCTGCTGTCGGAGTGCCTCGAGGCATGCTGACATCTCTCTCTCTCTCTC
>JAADWH010000579.1:0-18551 GCA_023335995.1 Globisporangium nagaii
CGCCGGTCTGGAGCTGCTCAGCCTCGTGTTCGTGAATGAAGCGCTGAAGCGCACGTTCGGCTTCTCGGCGTTCTACCAGCTCGCGTTCACGCTCGAGAGCGAGTGGCACATCTACCAGTCGAACTTCGTCGCGTGGATCCTCTTGATCTTCCCGTTTCTGCTGCTGCACAACGGTACGTCTCTGCTGCGCGTCCTCATGCAGGTTTGTGTTCGAGTCCACTGGCTGATCTGACAACCTCTCTTTGGTGACTTTCGCTTCGCGGCAGGTGCGGACTTCTCGTTCGAGTTCAAGTGGCTCCAGCTTGGAGGCAGTGCACCATGAATGCAACGATCTTCTCTTCCAGGCGCATCATGGCGAGAATGTCGCGGCTCTAGTGAACTCTTGCAAGCGGCTGCGGATCAAATCGCAGGCGAGCTGTGCAGCGTTCGCAGTACCAAATTGCGAGCGCAGCGAGATTAAAAACTCTTGAGCCAAGCCACAGCACATGTCGCCCACATTTCGCCCACTCATCAAAGCTTGCGGACAGCGTTTACTCAGCCCTACTAACCACATAAAGCCTTCCTATAAAATATATCATCAAACTCACCCTTCCCAGCATCCAAAGTACACTCAGATATTTAATCACCTGTTATGAAGGGGAATGATGACGGCGACACGACGGCAGACAGGACGTGGTGATTAATAAATCGAAATGGGGAGTGATGGTCCAGGAATACGATGGTGGATTCCTGGCTCTCAATTCTCCCCCCCCCCCTCCATCGCGCGACATCCTCTCGATCGCCACGAGCTCCCGAAGCACAGCTCTGCAGCGACAGCAGCAACCTCCTCGTGGACGCTCGCGACGAGCTGATCGCGTCGAGCTGCAGTCGCAGTTGCGCGCTCGCGTTACTTCCGTGGATTAAAAATTGCTAATTTACTGTATGAGCGGAGATTCCATTCTCCTTTTCCTGGGTGGATGACATGCTGCTCGGACACCGGCAACAGGAAGGCGCTGCGTGCGAATGCGCTGCTGGAACGCATGAACGGATGCTGCTGCTGTGAGCGCAAGAGAACGAATCAAACAGGATTTGAATCAACCTTCTTAAATTAACGCTTAACGAGTCCTAATAACATCGACGGCTACCGTCTGCGACGCGCTCAGCCGCTCGCGCTGTTGAGCACCGCGGCCTGGTGCTGCCCAAAGCCCGAGCGCGACGACGAGGCCCCGGAGCTGCTCACGCACTGGTTCTTCAGCAGTGCCTGCTGCAGGCTCGGCAGCTTCGCGGACGTCGAGAGCGCTGGGAAGCTGATCGTCTGGGGAGAAGTGGCCGGCTCCGAGATGTACGGCGCCAGGAGCTTCGGCATGATCGCCTTCGGCTGCTCGTACGCGCGGTGGCTCGCAGGCACGGCGTCCTGCTGCTGCGTGTGGTGGTGGCTCTCGCTCTGCGGCTCGACTCCCTCCCAGCTGAGGTGCGCGACGCAGAAGCGCTTCGTCTTCCGGCTGCGCATGCAGTTCTTCACCTCGCAGCGCTGGCCGCCGCCGTGAGCCCAGCAGAAGTCGCTGCGGCTCTGCGCACCTTTGCTGCACCCCGCGTGCTGGCAGCGACGCCCGCCGCCGTGGCCGCGGCACAGTCCGCGGCTGACCGAGATCTTCTCACAGTTCGGGAACTGGCACTTCTTGCCGGCACCCTGCCCGCCCGTCGGGCCGCGACGGCGACGTACGCCGGCGTACTGGTGCGTCATGCTCCCGTTGTTGCTGCTGTTGGCGATCGACGCTGGCGGCGTGCTGCCGTTGCTCGACGCGTCCGAGTGGTACGGCGAGTGCGGGTGCTCCATGTACTGCTGCGGGAAGTGCGGCGGCTGCTGCTGGCGCATGTCGAAGCCGCGCGATGGCGTGTACTGCTGCTGCATGTGGGGCTGTGGCTGGTAGCGACCGGTGCTCTGCTCGTGGTGGTGGTGGTGGTGATGGAACCCTGCGGCCTCGACGGTCTTGGCCATGGCCGGCAGCAGGCGCTCGAGGTGTTTGACGAGGTCGTGGCCGCGCGGCAGCACGATGGAGGACGCGGTGCGCGCGTCGGCGCCGACGCCGATGGAGATCGAGATCGTCTCGCTGCCGCCGCCCATGTGGAGGTTCATCATTGCGCCTGTGTGTCTGGGCGTTCTTGAACGGAGGAGTCTTGGGTGTCTTGTATGGAGGTCTGCGGCTTGCGAGGCTTGTTGCGGAATGGCGAGAAGGGGGGAGCTGTGTGTCTGGAGGCGGGCGCGCTTGCGCTTGGGGCGGAGTGGCAGGCGTTATTAATTGCGGGTGGCATACTGTGGATAGTGGATAGTGCGTTTCACCCCGTCCGATCGGAAAGGAATGGGCGAAGCGCTTTTGAGAGCAGCCAGCCAGTTTTCTCTTTGGCTTTGGAGCGGCGGCGGTTTGAGACGAGGGCGCTCGAGCTGAACCCTCGCCTGTGCAAACTGATGTGCTGAGAGGACTCTGCCGACAGTGTCGCAGATTTGAAGCAGTTTACTGTCTCGAGTGGCCTGTGTAAACGCATACCCCGCAGCACCCGGTGCCGAGCGAGCATTAATCTGGTCCAACCGCCGCGAGGAGTGTTTGGATTCATCTGACTAAAATTGTAGTCGTGTGGGTAGGGGTGAGCACTTTTGGCGCACGCGGATAGGGCAAAAATGGACAGAAGTGAGGACGATGGTGATGGGGAAGAGATTCAAAAGGAAAGCCAACTACTTGGCGTTTGTATGGTCGGATGGGACGAGGGAAGTGAAACCCCTTCCCCGTGACGAGAGGAGAAGGAGGAAAGGATTGAAAAAACCACCGTTAATCCGCGCGAGTGCGGACGGTCTCAGCGAAAGACCGCGAATCGGGGCTAATAACGAAATCCGGTTGATTGGAAGAGTGGATCCTGCGTTCTCTCAGAGACCCGTCCTCTGCGTCGTGAACGTGAGAGAGAGAGAGCGCTTCCACGGTAGCCCAGCGCGCGTTGTCGGCCACAGCACTACCGCCGATAGCCAGCGTTTGAAGCGCGCGCGCCGCGAGTGTCGCAGCGCCAGCTGCACAGCACAGTGCCAGCGAGTCTTTTTGATCCCAGAGAAGCAGAGGGCGACCTGAGCGAGGCCACACCCGACCGAATTAATTCTCGTGCAGTCGCGCGGCTAGGGTTGATGCCCTACCCGCACCCATTAATAAATCTGATGAGATCAAAATGAATAGCGTCCTGGCTCAATTTTAGTCACATTTGGCGATTGCGGACAATCCTAATTATCGCCTCTGTCCTGACTTTTCGGCTGCAGTGCTTTTGCGGCTTGAGGACATTTTGGGTCTCGTCTGGGATTTCTTGGCTGCGATCTGACCGTCGCCTGCCGAACGTCCGGATGAGTCTGCAGCTCTCAAAGGCTCGGTCGTCTCAGAAAGCCGGAGGATTGGATGGCGCTCTGTGAGACGCTCCTGCTGGCGAACTCACACTCGCTGAGAGCGGCCATCGCGCTGACTGTCTCCTCGTGGCTGGCAACGCCAGTCAATCAGCCTCGCGAGGAGCAGTCGATCAATTTGATCTCCTGGTGACTAAATAGTCCTCAATCGCAGCCAGCCGCAGGAAGAGAATGAACAAGTGAAGTGAGCACGAGGCAGGGCACGGGAGGGAGGAGGAGCGTTTGGCGCACGAACTTGCTGCGAAGCGAGCGACTGCGAGCCTCGTTCTGGGTTGCAGCTGCTGCGGCTGAGATGGTGCGCCTTGTCCGGTTGCCAGCTGGACGCGATCTCGAGCTGGTGCTGCAGCGCACGAGTAAACACGCGAGCCAGATTACTCGCCACACTCGGCGCTCGTGCGCTGGCTTGTCGACTGGACTGGAGCTCTGGAAGGCTCCTCGTTGATTCTTGTCGCGGCGCTTGACTGGTTTGGGACTTTTTCCTCGGCTGCTGCAACTCGCCCCACCTGAGCAGCGATCGCGCGCTGACATCCAACCGCTTCATGCCCCCGAGTGGCTGAGAGCTGAGACAGCGCCGCCGAGAGCGCGGCTGCGTGGGGACTTTCCGACACCTTTCGTTGCTTTGCCTTCCGACTTCCAAGTCGACGTCACAGCAAGTACCTGTCCTCGTCAAGGATTGGCTCCCGGCGTGAGCTGCGCAGAGCTGAGCCCTCGGCGATGCAGAATGACGAGGAACTGCGCAATCATCGTCTTCTCTTTGTCCTCAAGCAGCGTGAGCAGCAGACTGTGCAAACCAACGCGAGGAATTACACTCTGAGCGCAGAGTGTTGCGCAGATCGACGGGCTTGCCACTTGCCTGCTCCTCCTGTGCTCAGCGAGAGCTGCAAACTCCACCATCGCTTCGCGCCGTATGTCCTGGATTTGAAGTCAGCGACTCGGGCTGTGTGCGACCATGGCTCTCGTCGCGGATCCGCTAAAATAAATCGTCTTTCGCACGTCTCTATGTTTGGCAACATGCTCAGCTGTCCTGATTACACCTCGCTGTGTGGCGCTGTATTGCCACTGCCGCCTCGTGCACGTGCTGAGGACAGAGGCAGCAGCTCTCGATTGCTCGCCTTGCAGCACAACATGGCTCCGATGGACGTGCACCACTTGAAGGCGCCTCGATCAGCTGTGCCGACGTACGCGCTGCCGTACACGCGACTCGATCCGTTTCCTTCGTCGTCCTCGTCCCCTTCTTCTCCGTCGACATCGCGAAGTCTACATCACGAGCAGCTCGCGCCTGGGCTCCCAAGAGATGGCGCCGTCGCGTCTCCTCGTCGAGGCGAGGGCGAGTCGAAGACCCCGAGGAGCCTGAGCATGATGAAGTTTGACGCGAACGGCTCCAGTGCGCTCTTCTCGATGCTCCCGGCTGCAAACAGCAGCAGCTGCTCCTGCAACACCACAGCAACAGGATCTGAATCAGCAGCGCCGCCTGCAAAGTTCCCCATCAAGCCGCAGCACCCGCACCCGCGAACCTCGCTCGCGGCGACTGCGGACTTTCTCGACTCGCTGCGCTCGCGGTCTCTCCTCGACTACACATTCATGCGCGAGTTCTCGCTCGCGCGCAAGAAACCCGTGGAGGAGCGCAGCTTGTCGAAAATGTCGGCGAGCTCGGTCTACAGTATGCGCATGGCGCAGCTCTCGCTCGACGAGCAGGGCCGGTCGTTCGTCGGACGCCAACAGTGGCTCATGAAGCCCGAGCCGCTCGGAGGAGGCGATCCTCCTGAGAACGCCGACTCTTCTGCAAAGGGTGACAACGAGACCCGGATGTCGTCGCCGGTCGAGCACAAGCAAAAGCGCTTCAAGAGACGAAATCTCGTGAACAGGAAGCCAGCGTCGTCTTCAGAGATGGAGGAAAGCGATTCCGTGTCCTGCTTTCCTACCTTGTGGGGCAGCTCTGGGTCGGACGCGCACTATCATGAGCAGCAGGCGAGGCGAGTTCCGGATCGTCGCGCTCCCCACGAGTCTGCTGTGAAACGAGCCGCAGCACAGCAACAGCAGCCCAAGTCCACAGCAGCAAGCCCCGCGACGCCGCAGTCGTCGGTGCTCATCTGGCAGGACCTCTCGGAGTTCGATCTGCGGAAATGCCACCCAAGCTCGGTCGTGGCGCAGCAGCACGGGTTCTTGACGGAGCAGGATATCCCACAACTGATGGAGCAAACAGGCTACAACCGCACGGAGCTGTACGCGCTCTGGGCACGTTTCAAGGCACTCTGCTCGATCTCGAAAGTGCCCAAGGGCATCGACAAAGACACGTTCCACCGCGGCATTCCGCAGCTCTCGGTCGAAGACGACTTCTTCATCGACCGCGTGTTCGCGATCCTCGACGCCGACGGCTCGGGCATCCTCGAGTGGCAGGAGTTCGTCGAGGCGCTGAGCTCGCTCGAGAAAGGCGACATCACCAAGCGTGTGGGCTTTCTCTTCCGCGTCTACGACCTGAACGGCGACGGCACGATCCACCGCAGCGAGGCGATCCAGTTCTTCCTCGCGAGTCTGCTCGTGTCTGCGAACGACGAAGTCGAGGAGGTCGCGCGCCACTTCATCAACAAGATCTTCGCAGCCGTGGGCTGCGGCGAAAAGGACGCGATGCGGATCGAAGACGCGATGCTCTACATGAAGGAGCATCCGTCGGCAGACATCTATAGCCTCTTTGGCCGCACGATGGTCTCCAAACGCCAGCAGCCGCTGCTATCGGACGCGACCAACTCGACTGCTGCCAAGTCCAAGGCTGTCGATCCCATGGCGTCCATCATTGGCTGACACCATTCCTTACGCTCGGTCGTGGACAGGCAGATAGCTTCGTCGCGGAGCCTCGATTTGCGTCTGTCGAGAGAAAGAGATCGCAGCACCATCGGAGTGAGTCATCCAACAGACTGCACACAGATGTAGGTATGAACAAATGGAACGCACCTTAAACAGATTATCTGCTTCGTCGTCGTCGTTTCCTCCTCCAATGCCACCGTCATCATAGCCGCCGCTGTCTGCTCCATCGCGAAGCAGAAACGCGTGGAACTTGTGAGCCTTGGGCTTGTTCCCCGACGCGAAGAACCGGTTCCGCACGCGCGGCGGCGACGACGTCTTCTTGTCCCACACGGGCTGCTTCGCTGGAAGCGGTCGCCGATCTGGCGAGTTGCTTTCGCTTGCTTTCGCCGCAGTTACCTCATTCGCGCTCGTGCTTCCTTGGAATTTGACGTGGTGCCTGCGATACGGGCTCGCTTTGATTGGCGACACCGGGGGGATGAGCGGGAGAAAGCTCCCAGTCGTAGAAGTAGAAGATGCTGGCTGCTGCGCATGCGAGGCAGGACTAGCGCCTTGTTGCTGATGGTGGCATCTGATGGGCGACGGAACGGACGCATGGAGCTCCTGCTCCTCGGATTCTGCTGCTGCTGCTGCTGCTACTGCTGCTGCCGGCTCGAGCTCGCTCTGTAGATGGGACAGACAACTCAGACGTCAGCGTGAAGCATGCTGCCAACAGCAGACAACACAGCAAGACCCACTTACGCTGTAGTTGTGCAGCTTCAACCGCGACTTTCGGCTCGGACTGCGCTTCGGACCGCGCTTCTCGACGCCTCGAACTACAGCGCGCACACCGACCGCCAGGCGCGACGTCTCGAGCTGTGGGAGATGTGACGATGCCGTCTGGATCGGACGATGCGGGTCGTGGTGCTCTGCCACTTTGATCGGAGATGACGATGCCACGTGACTCCCGTTGTGCAGAGCCGCAGCTGGCGGTGGTGACGACGGATGTAGTGGGCTGCTTTCCTGCTCACGCGTACCTCTTGCTTTCGGTCGCTTGATGGGCGAGCACATGGCCATCTCGAGTGCCTTCAGCTCGTCTCGAACGTGCGCGTTGCCTTCGAAGATCGAGAACGCCGGCGGTTCTCGCTCAATGTCGAACTTGGTGCGCAGCACTAGCTCTCGAGGATGCTGACTGTGGCTCGAGTTCTTCTTCTCGGGTCGCTTGGGACTCAGACTGGCAGCCGCCTGCGCAGACGCACTACCGTCGCTCGCATTCTGGCTAGCGACAGGAGAAAAGATGGCTTGAGCCAGCGGAGTGACGATCGCGGAGTTGGCAGCCACGTACGCCTGGTACGTCTTGTCAGTCTCGGAGAGGTTGCACGACACCGGCATCGTCATCGCTGCGATCGACGCGTTCGCCATGCGACGTTCGTTTTTCATGTCTTCGCGCTCGAGCAGCGCCAGAATGTCGTTCCGCCTTGCGAGCTCGTCGGTCTTCATCTGTCGCGGCGTCCCGAGCGAGAAGATGTTGGACAGCGCTGCGGCATCCGGCTCGATGCGGAACACCGGCTGCTTCTTGTCGCTCGCTGCACTTTTCCCACTCGCTGCTGCTGATGTGAGAGATCCAAACGATTTCTTCTTGGGCTGCTGCTGCTGCTGCTGGTACAAGAACGCCTGTGCTAACGGCGATGAAGGTGATCGCGGAGCTGTCTTGTCGCTCGAGAACCTGACGGTCATACTCATGTCGGCTTCGATTGCAATCTCCGTCCTGTTGCTATCGTCCACCAGCACTCTGGTTCGCAGCGACAGCCACTTGCTGCTCGTCCCCGGTCCGGGCTTCAGCGCCATCAGCACTTTACGCGCAAGCCCCTGCTTGCTGCTGGCTGTCGTTTTCTTCGCCAGGCTGCTCGGCGCGTTGCGGTCGATCGGCGATGGCGCTGGGTCACCTTCGTCCGGGTAGCATGCGCACAGGAGGTTGCATTCTCCAGCGTCCTCGCATGGCTGGGAGCTTGTCGATGCTGCGCCGTTGCCGCCGATACATTGCAGGACTTCGGTCTGGAACACTCGCAGCAGCCGTCTACATTCACCACCACCAGCATCCTCTTTCCCATTCGAATCGAGCTGCTGCTTGGCTCTCGCTTTCTCTCGCTGCTCTTGCTGCTCTTGCTGCTCTTGCTGCTCTTGCGCGGCTCCCTCTGCGGCGAAAACCGCTTTCTGGACGCAAATCTGAACCTGTGCGAGCGTCAGTCGGGTTGGCGCCTTCTGCTTCTTCTCGAACGTGCCGCGATTCGCTTCGACCACGAACTGCACTGCGCTGGGTAGCACGCTCAGATTGCCGACTGCGACGAAGTGCTGCAAGAATCCGCCCAGCTCTGCTGCCGGGATCGCCCAGCCGCCCACGCTGTTGGCGCTGGATTTGTTGGAGTGGTGACTCCCTCGCGCTGGCTGTGGTGCGGCGGCAGCGTACGTCGTGGCTGGGAACTGAAGGAACGCGGCGTTGGCAGTGCCTTGCTGCCTCTCCAAGCTCGCTGACAGCAGGCGCAGGAACTCGAGGAGCGCTGCGTGAGGATGCCTTCTGTTGGGTTTCTGTCTGCTCGGTCTGCCGACAGCTCCTGCTTCTCCGTCCACACTGTCGTCGTTGCCTACATCGACGACATCTGGTTTGAGTATCTGCTGCATACTCCCGGTCGCTCTCGACGCACCGAGCGCGACACGATCCAGCGACTCGTTTGCCCGGACGCCGCCCATCTGAACGCTGTCAAACAACTGCTCGGTCGCAAGCCGCGCGATGAGCGAGAAGCTCCGCTCATTATCGTCGAGCACCTGCATTTCCATAAACATTTCCTCGACAAGCTCACGAAAGAGCTGCTCGCTGACTTCTTCCGCGTCGCCCATGGTGCTGCACTTGCGATCCAGAGCCGCCTTCCTGGCTGCTGCTGCCGCTGCTTTTGCGGCCGCACTCGCTGCGGCGAGCCGCTCGTCTTCCGCAGCCTTCGCAGCGGCATCTCCGACGCCGTCCGCGAGGAGAGCCGGTTGTCCGTCGCCATCGTTGAGCGGCGCGTGGTCACCATCGGCGCTGGAGCTCATACTCGAACGCAGCTGGTTGCAGCGACGAAGACAGCGGCGGCTGGCTGGGACTCTCGACGGCGCCGCGCTCGGGTTCCTGTCGAGAGGAGGCAAAACGGACTGCCCGATCGAAAACGTACCGGATTCGTAAGCAGGGTCAAGCGGCGGGCGTTATACCTGGAAAATATAGCGTCGCCAGCATCTCTGCATCCGTCGATGCCAGCCACAGTCACATTGTTTCACGGTCACTTCGATCTCAAACCTAGCGTTCTCTAATGTGCAGCCAGTCAATCAGCCAGCCAGTGATGTGTACCTGGACGTGTCGTCGATCCTCGCTAGCTCGCCTCGGGCGGAAGCTGCCGGTAGAAGAGCATGTACGCTTCGCACTGCAGCACTTGCTCGAACGCCACGCGCTTGACGACAGTGTCCGATATGTAGTACCAGACGCGCGACGGGTTCTCACTCGTGAGGATCTCGGCGCGCGGATCAAAGTCGTCGTCCGAATCGTCCTGCTGCTGGTGCTGATTCGACGGAGGCTCGACGCTGTCCCCACCGACTGGCTGGGCATCGCGCTTCCTCGATCGGCTCACGTACGCGACGTAGTGGCCCGAGCGCTTGTTGCCCATGTGCACCACCACAGCGACGAGCTCGTAGAAAGTGGACTGCTGCTTGCTGGAGGTGCCAATGTACGGCGCCATGTCCATGGAGCTGTCGAACTGGATATGCTGTGTGATCTTCTTCAGACGCCCCAGACGCTTTATGTGGATCACAAGCACGCGCGGCAGCTGCGAGACGACCAGGCGCATCTTCGCATCGCGAAGCACCACTTGCTCACCTTCAGAAGAAGTCGATGGCGCTGGCGGTGCGCTTGAGTCGTTTCTTCCTTCTTTCGCTTCGCTTGGCTTCACCCGCGAACACTTTTCGCACTCGTAGCCGTTCTTCGCGTCCACGAGTAGCTGCGTCTCGCTCATAAAGTTCTTGAGACAGTCAATTGTCGTGAGCGAGCGGGACGTCGCTGCGCTCGGAACTGACACACTCAGCTGGAAAGCGTCCTCCACCGTCTGACTTTGGTTGCCGCACGCTTGGCACGTGACGACACTATGAACAAACGCACCAACGCAAACACGTCAGTCCACAACGATCACCTCAATCGAATGGATCCATGCGCAACAAACCACTCACCTCGTCAGCTCGCCACCAAACAAGTTGCGCGCAAAGTTGAGCTTTGAGAACGTCTTCTGGGTGCGCTTGGCAGTCGACATGCGAGAGGACGGCCGACCGCTCGGAGTGTGCGACGACGACGACGACGAATCCCCTTTGCCCTTGTGGTCGAGGATCATGTCGTCTTCGTCCAGGTTCAAGCGCTTGGCGAGCAAGCGCTGCACGTCCTTGACCGTCGCGTGCTTCGGCACCTGCATGGAGATCGTCTCGCCCTCCTCGGTCTTGACGAAGATCTGCTTCTGCTCGCCAGTGCCGTCGTCCTCGTCATATCCTGCCTCCGCTTCTTCTTCAGCTGCAGCTGCGCTGCCACTTCCAGTAGGACTCTCAGGCGCTGGCGCTGGCGCTGGCTCTGACGCCGCTGCGGGGGCGGGCGGATCGGCTTCTTCGTCAATCGCCCACAGGAAACTCATAAATAATTCATGCGCATCTTGCTGGTAGCTGCCCCGAAACTGCACAAACTTCTTCCGCAGCTCCTTCAGAAGCGGCGCGACAGTCAGGACGCCATCCGGCTTTGCGACCGACTCGCGCTTCTTGACTTTCCGCTTCGCGTCGCCGTTGCTCTTGCCATCGTTCTCGGACGCGCTCACAGATCGTCGCCGCGCTTTCTTCTTGATCGTCTCGTGCAGCATACTATTACAAGCACATCACACCACAGACAATGAGATGTCAGCGCCATCCGTCGCTCCAAAGTCAAACGAAACCAGTTTGCAACGTCGTACATGAACGTGGACAGCACAGGACTGTTCGACGCCTCGAGCACTTCGTCGAAGTGCACGTGCTCGGGAAAGAAGTGCGCGACCGTGAGCAGCGCCTGCGTCGCAGCATTGAAGTAGCACGTGTTGCCGAGATTCGTGAACCCGAGCACGCTGCTCACAGGTATCGGGATCGTCGCCACCGACAGCGCGCTGAGCTCGCTCTTCTCAGACGCCTTTGCTTTCCGAGACTCTCGCTTCTCCTTTCGTGCACTCGACTGCTGCGTGTCACCATTCTCTGCACCCGTCGCTGTGGCAGCAGCTTGTTTCGGCAGATCTCCAGCGTCATCCACAGGACCGCTCGCCAACACCGAGTCTTCTCCATCGCCATCGCTCGTCTCTTCTTCTTTACCGCTAGTCGGCGTCCTGACTGCGACGACCACGCGGTTCTTGATCTTGCGCTGCTGCTTCGCCGCAATCTCGTCGAAAGACTCTTGGCACTCGCGTCGCGCGTCCTCCACTTTCGCCTTCGCCTCGGTGATCTCCTGCTTGCACGGACAGCACCTGATCATAATGATATCAACCCATGCTGTTGGTATCCTGTTGCCAGCAAACTCGCACGATGAGCAGATCAGTCACACGCGTACCAGAACGTCTTCGCGCCAGCGTGGAAGCCCACGAAATGCTTCGAGTTGATCCTGCAGCACCACCACGATAATGCCAGCCAGTCAGTTATCCGAAGGAATGACTGGATCACAAGCATCCAAGCCACTGATGGGCTGCGCGCCACAGAGAACGCCATCAAGCGTACTGGAAGTGCTGCGAGAAGTGGTTGCCGCTCAGGCATCCGATGAAGCCGCACGTGATGCAGATGCAGAGGTCCTCCCACGCCGCACTGCGCTCCCAGCCTTGCAGCGACGCGTCCTCCGCTGGCGACTGCGGCGTCGATGGCGACAGCGCCGTTGGCGACTTGGCCGACGACCCGCTGCTCTTCTTGCTGCTGACGCCAGCGCTGCTGGTCCTCGCGCGCGAGTTTTGCTTGGCCGATGGCGCAATGCAGAGCTAGAACAGTTCACGGACGGAGCAAGACCAGAAGAGAGCGGTCAGCCGCATAGACAGGGGACAAAATGCGACGATCGATTTCGCTGCCTGTGCGCAGGCTGCAGAGACACATGAAGCGGCTGCGGGTCGCGACGCGAACGCACCTGGCATGCGAGGCTGTCGTGGGCCTTGAGCGCGCGCCGGAACTCGGGCAGCCGCAGCGCTTGGCTCACGTGCCGACAGTTCTTGGCTGGCATTTCCCCCACTGATGACGCCATTGCGCGCGCTTGGCAAAAGCGGCGGTTGCCAATTGAAGGTGCTGACAACCTCCTATTTGGGAACTTTGATGCGCGTACAGCCAGACCGCGTGTAAGTTGGTGACAGAGCTTTTACACTATCAAAAGGGATAAATGATGCTCAAGTGCGAGTAAACACAGTAAGTGGACTTTGGATGTGTGTGGGCCACACGACTGAACCATTGTTATTGGCAACTGGAATCGCAACAATGCAAGAGCCAGTCGCAACACCAAGTGGCTGCATGTAGCCATTACCGCTATGAGCAACCACTCGATCAGTGTGTTGGATTGATTATATTGTAGTAATAAAAGATCTCTATGGCGTGTGTGTGTGTGTATGCTGTGTCGCTGGATGCAGGTGTCATCCCAGCTCACTGGAAGCGCGTGGGGTAGGCGTTCATGTAGAGATCGTAGAGGTCCGCGCGCTTGCGCAGGTGCTCCTGCATCGGGCCGAGCAGGCGCTTGAACGTCTTGCGGTCGAGCACGAGGCACTTGGTCTTGCGCACGGCCGTGACGGTCGCCATGCGCAGCGCGTTGGTGATGAGCGCGAGCTCGCCGAAGAAGTCGCCCGAGCCGAGGCGCGCGGACACCTCGTCCTCACCCTTCGTGCACATCACTTCGCCGTCCTCGACGATGTAGAAGTCGTCGCCCGCTGAGCCCTCGGCGATGATCTCGGCGCCTGGCTCGTAGTACTGCACGCGCAGTGCGTCGGCGACGATCATCTTCTCGTACTGCGAGAGCGTCGAGAAGATCGGCACCTGGTCCAGGAAGTCCAGGTACAGCTGGCGCTGCTTGATCGTCGTGGCCATGAGCACGCGCTTGAACGTGACGCGGTCGAGCGACCAGCACTCGGCGTCCGTGAGCGCACGGATCGTCGCAGCGCGCGGCGAGTCGTAGAGCAGCGCGAGCTCGCCGAAGAAGTTGCGCTCGGAAGTGCCGTCGATCTCGCCGAAGACGCGGCCGTTGAGCAGCACCTGGCACACGCCCGAGTCGATGATGTAGAAGAGGTCGCCGCCCGTGTCGCCCTGCAAGATCACGTCCGTGCCACGCTTGACGCTCACGTACTTCATAGCGTTCACGAGCACCTGGAGCGTCTCCTCCGAGATGTTGGCAAAGAGCAGGTTACGCCGCACGGAGCGCCGGATCGACTCTTCATCCTGCGCGCTCTTGGCGTGCACTGGCGGCGTCCACGCGTTGTCCACGGGGATGAATGACGACACGACCGAGCGTCGGTGCGTACCGCTCGTGGGTCCGAGTCGCGCGGCGATCGCGCGCATGTCCACTTCCTCGTCCTCGTCGCGGTCGTCCGAGTCCTCGTCGTCCTCCGTGTGCACATCGTCCTCCGAGTCCATCGCAAGCTCTGGATCGTCGTGCTCGTACGCGCTCTTGCTGTCGGACGCCAAGAGCTTGAGCTTCTTCTTGGCGATGTCGCTCTCGCGGAACGCGCCGCTGCTGTGCTTGCAGTCGCTGCTCTTGCTCGCCAGATCCTTCTCCGACATGGCTTCAGGCGCGGAGTGTTCTATCGCTCGCAAATCTGTGTGTGACTGTGACTGTGGTCGTGATCGTCTGTGGCTCTGGCAGAGCCAAGAGGATAAGTCACTTGCTGGACACGAGAGACCGAGACCAGATGTGCTGGATAAGGTCGCAAGGCTCGTGGGAGGGCTCAGTCCGTATCAGTCACGAGGGATACGTGACGCCTTCCGAGACTACATTGGGAGGCGACAAGAGCTGCCGAGGTGCGTGGCTGTCTCTGAGACACTGAGGAGTGCTGCATCTGGACAAAGCCCATCGGAGTAGCTGGAGTATCCGGCTCGCACTCCCAGCATAAGAGCCTCGTCCGATGAAGACTGGGTGCTGCGACAGAAATAGCGACCTCATAATAACCCAGAGAATCAGAACGCGTCACGAGCCAACAGCTGGCGCACGCCACCAGATCTGACGCAAGTGCGCCGCGACGCTCGGGGGTCCTGGCGGCGGCACAAACTCCTCGACTCGGGAGGAGCACCCTCACCCAGTCTCCCTTTCTTGCGTGGTGACAATCACAGCGTCTGGCTGGCGAGCATGAGCGTGGAGTTTGAGATGTGGAAGAGTGCTGGAATAGCGTTTTTGCATAACGCAGTCATGTGATTGCGACTGGCAAAAGCAGGAGGGACGACGTGGATCATCCATTGGTGCAGCTGTGTGGACAAGCTTGGATGGTGCACGATGTCGCCTCGCTTTGGTGGTCGATCTTGAAGCGGCGCGGGGATGGTTCTGGTTTGCGTCAACTTTGAAGCTAGCGATAAGAACCTCTGTGAACCAATACATGCGAGTAGGATGGTTGGTTGTCTGAACAGCGATTGCATCGGATCTGAGCCTGTGAGAATAGATAAAGCGGCAGCGCGGTTTGACACGAAATCGTACTTAAGGGCACACGGTCGAGCGAGGTATCAAATCGTGTCAAGAAAAGCAAGGCAGACACTATTGCTGCGGAGCGCCAAGCCAAACGGCTGGTCAGCTCGACGCTCTTGCGAGCGGGAGTTCCCATCGTTGCAGAAATCGCTTTTGTGGTCGCGGCGCGCGAGAAAGGGCGGGCGGTCCGAATCCGACCACATCAGCGCGGTCTGTTTTTAGCGGTAATGTATGTGCTCGTAGATTCTTCTCTCCGGTGTCTCAGCTGTTTAATACCCGTTTACAACAGCTTGCCAAGTGCAAGCTACTCGCCTCTTACAGCAACCAAGACAGCCATGCGAAGGTATCTTACCACCTCGTAAAATACTCTCTCGGATGTAAAGTACCATCCATTGTTGGTCCAAAATGGAAATGAGACGATGATCGCAACACCTCTCTATTTATACTCGCGGCGCGACCATCTTCCGAGAAGCCGCGGCATTTCTTTCTCCGCAGCCTCGAGCGCACGCGTCTCCGTGTCTCTGTGTCTGTATAGGGACGCGCGCGCGCGTGTGTGTGTGTGTGTGTCTACGAGGCGCTCACTCTACCATTCTCCGCGTCGAGCAGCGCTCCTTCCAGCCCCAGCCAGCCCCAGCCAGCCATTCGTCGCTGCTCGTCCGTTTCTGTCGGGATCACCAAATAAACAATGAACATCGAGGTGTCGAAGCGCGCGATCGCGGCCGCCGTCGCCGCGCCGTCCGCCGCCGCGGAGCAGGCGAAGACGCAGCAGGTCGCGGCCATCGAGCACAGGGAGAAGGCGGCGCCAGGCAAGGACGAAGCCGAGTTCCGCAACTACAAGGACAGCTCGCGCCAGGAGACGGTCGAGCGCCACTACATGCTCATGCGCAAGCACCAGACCGTGGCGTTCAACGACAAGATGCAGCGCAAGTACGGCGGCTTCTCGAACGCGAAGATGACGGTCTGGGAAGCCTTTGAAGCGCTCAAGGGGTACGTGGACTCGTCGGACCCGGACTCGTCGCTGCCGAACCTCGAGCACATGCTGCAGACTGCCGAGGGGATCCGCGCGGCGGGCCACCCGGACTGGTTCCAGCTCGTCGGGCTGCTGCACGACATGGGGAAGATCCAGTACCTGTGGGGCGCGAAGGAGGACGGGCAGGAAGGCACGGCGGACGGCGACCAGTGGTCGCTCGGCGGCGACACGTGGGTACTCGGCTGCCGCATCCCGGACTCAACCGTTTTCCCAGAGTTCAACGCGCTGAACCCGGACATGCAGGACGCGCGCTACAACACGGAGTACGGCATCTACGAGCCGCACTGCGGGCTCAAGAACCTCAAGTTCGCGTGGGGCCACGACGAGTACCTGTACCAGATGCTCCGGTTCAACCAGACGTCGATCCCTGACGAGGGGCTCGCGATGGTGCGCTACCACTCGTGCTACCCGTGGCACAAGGAGAAGGAGTACGAGCACCTGATGGAGGAGGAGGACGAAGACCTCATGGACTGGGTGCTCGAGTTCAACAAGTTTGATCTGTACACCAAGGCGGACACGCGTCCGGACGTCGAGAAGCTCTGGCCATACTACCAGTCGCTCATCGACAAGTACTTGCCTGGTAAGCTCTGCTGGTAGAGGGAGGACGGATGCACGTCCATTGAGCAGCAGAGAGAGAGAGAGAGAGAGAAGGAATATGAACAGATAAGTATGAGCGAGCAACGAGCACGCAATGAGAGCGAGAGAGAGAGAGAGAGAGAAAGAGAGAGAGGGTTTATTTCTGTGTGGATGTGAATTCTTCGTCCGTGGTTGCGTGGGTAGATAGACGCGAGCCAACCTGCTCGTCCTATGCTCCTGAGTGCAGACAGAAGCTAGCTCTGCTTGTTGGCGCTGGCTTCTCGTCGCGTAGCGTCCTGCAGCAGCTCCGTGTCCACCTCGCCTGCCGGGATCTGCACGTAGCGGATCGAGCTGCCGCGCACGAAGCAGTTCTTCATGTTCATCTGAACAGTCGAGAGAGAAAACATGTTGGTCAGTCGTTCAGCCAGCATCCACGCAGTCGCCCGCATTGCGCTGCGAGGTACACACCAGCTGCGGGAACTTGTCGCCCTCGACGACCGAGACGCTCAGCAGCTTGATGTTTAAATACTGGTCCACCGAGTGGAGCGTGCCCATGAGCGCGACGTCGTTCTTGAGCTCCACGGCGATCTCCTTGCCGATCAGCGTCTTGAAGAACGAGTAGAACAGCTGCAGCGGGCAAGGGACACAAGAGAGAGGTGGTGAGTCGACGCGAGTGCGAGCAGAGGGAGAAGCGCGTCTTTCGAGCTCGAACTCGCATGCACGCGCATATATGCCGCTCGCGACCACGCACCATTTTCGCTTTTTGCGTTTTTGGATTTGATGGGAAACAAACGAGTGCATGTGAATGACAAATCGAGCGAGACGAAAAAGCGTTGTTTTTCAGGCTAGGACAACAAAAAGCACTTTTGCGGAGCACTTTTCCATGACGCCTAAAGAGGGTAGACCCTGTTTTGTCGCTTCCACACAATGCAAACCCGGGTTCTGATCGATGGACAAAACCCGAAAAACCCGTTTAGCTGTCAATTCGACGCATTGAAGGACTCCGCGACATTCGTTGCACGGTGTGCCAGGATTGGCCGTCACACGATTGGTTCCGCTTCGATCGAGTTGCGGCCGCGCAGAATATGAACGCGAGCGAGCGTTACCGTCCACCGTTGCCGTCCACCGATGCGCAATAATAGCGGTTGCGAGTCCTCGCCTCGCGAACACGGACGCACAAGCTGATTGAGTTGAGACTTTCAGATGCTTAGATGAAAAGAATATCGATTTTATATTCAGGCGATGCAGGAAAGCATAAAAACAAAGTACCGCTATGCATATACACACTACTCACTTCATGCAGTAACACTCCACGAACTGAGGACCGACACACACGAGCGAGGCTGCGCTCGCCCTTTCTTGTCTTCACGTTCTTTTCCGTTCATTCACTCGCTCGTGTCGCTCGCTCCGTTTGCCTAGCTGCCACGAGCGCCGCGCTGTTTCCACTGGGTTGTCTTCTTCACAGTTGCTTGCCCTCGCCAGCTCACACCTCGACGTTCACGCACTCGTTCGAGATCCATTCCACGGCAGACTCGAACACATCCGAGTGCTCGTACACGCCGTACCAGCCAAACTGCACCAACACAAACAAGCCGACAAACACAAAGGCGTCAGAGAACCCACTCACAAACGCACACAACCAATCACCGCAGCAAGCTCACTCACCTTGTTTGCCGCTTGGGCGATGCACTCCTCCAAGAGATCCTTCATCATAGACGCCTTCGATGCCTCGAGCTGAGCGTACGCCAAGTCCTGGTTCAGCAGCGTGAACCGCGAGTCAAAGTGCTGAGCGATCTTCACCTTGAAGTCGTCCTTCGACATGAAGTTGCCCGAAGGAGCCATCGTCGGGGTGTCATCGGAGTGCGGGATCTCAGCAGGGAGATCAGGAGCGAACACGTTGTCCTCACTGACGGCAGGGATATCGGTTGGCGTCTCAGGGTCCCACGCGTCCGCAACTGGCACTTCAAGCACTTCAGGGCCGGTTGGCGTGTCGACCACGATGGTCTTCGTCGGCTCGCCCTCCTCAGCCACTGGCACTTCGATCA